>JASDQU010882640.1:38921-49379 GCA_032191745.1 Picea mariana
TAAATTAAATAAGTTTGGATTTGTTAAATCTAGTTTTTTTCCAACTATCAGATTTTATTTATATGTATATGGTTGACAGATTTCTCATGAGTTTGTTGTGTTATTGAGGAAATCTTATTGTATAAATATGTTCTTGATTAATTAATAATATATACAAAATTTTATATATTATTAATTAATCAAGCACATTTTTATATAAAAATATTTCTTCAACATGACAACAAATTCATGAGGAAATTTCACAATAATTTTGTATATATTATTAATTAATTAAGCACATATTTATACAAGAATATTTTCTCAACATGATAAAACATTTTTGAGGAAATCTCTAAATCATACACACATAAAGATATGGTATCTTGGGAAGATCTCTTAGAACTAATTAGATCTAACAAATCTAAACCTATCTCTGTAAGCATTAATTATAACACCCTCCTTTAATGCTTACATCACAAATAACAATATTAAAATTACATAATAGTATTTTTGGAACTTTGATCTCTCTAGTGTAATCTTCATTAGCATTTCTATCCACTCTGAAATCCCATAGACAGTTGTTCCTGAAGCACCTAAAAACTACAAGAACCTCCATCTTAGACATAATCAAATCAATAATATGTTCTTATGGCACCTAAGAACTTGAAAACTACTAACCTAAATTGTGGCACTTGTGGCACCTAAGAACTTGAAACCTACTAACCTAAATTGCATCACTCTTTTCTAAAAACTACTAACCTAAATTGTGGCAACTAAGAACTTGAAAACTACTAACCTAAATTGCATTACTCTTTTCTATATGAGGTTCTGCATCATTCATTTCAAAATATAAAAAAAAACACTAACACTACTAAGAAGATGAATATTTGTACTCCGCCCTTCATAAGGAGAAAAACTACTTCTAAGGTGACAACCATCTCCTTTGCTATCGATACACTCGCTAATCTGATATCGCAATCCTCCACAATACAGATATACAACGTGTTCCTCTTGCGAGCAGCTCAGATCCAATTTGATCACAACAACCATAGACTCCTCCAGATCAGACAGTCCAGACATCAACCAACAAACCCGTCCAGCCTCATTACTCATACGCTCTAGAGACTCTGGTGGGAGGATTTATTTCCACCCTAATAATTACAATCACTAACTCTAAGCTAATGCCATCACAATATTCAACAAATTAATTAAAGTGGCATTGTATACATCAAATGAATCAACATTAAAGCATACAACAAATTAATTAAACTCCCATTAACTCTCATTAACGGATAATGAAACATCTGCCATGAATTTCATTTAATCTAACTCTTCACGAGACAGTGAAATCGCCAGCATTCCCTTGTTGGTTTTCCTCAAATCCTTCACGCAGCAGCAAATTTCCTCTATACAGCGATTTCTATTCCTTGCACTGCTCATTGTTTTACTTAACAAACCATATTGCACACTCAAATTTCTTGTCATTCAGTCTAATCTATTCTTATAGCTATGTAGGATCACATTTTCAATATTTCATATTTTTTTCATGATATTTCTGGACTCTCCAGTGAGAGAGTTAAATCCAGAGGAACCACGTTTGATATCAAAATTAACAAATCACCATGCACACAATAATGTTGTATATATTACTAATTAATCAATTACATATATACAAGAAGATTTTCTCAAGAGAACAACAGATTCATGAAGAAATTTTTCAACCATCCATATATAAATAGGATCTGATAGTTGAAGTTTCTCAACCATACATACATAAATATGATTTGATAGTTGGAGAATAACTCTCACAACTAATTAGATCTACCAAATCCAAACCTATATCTAATCATAATTATTCCAAAATTTAAATATGAAATTTGAACAACTAATCATAATTATTCCAAAATTTAAATATGAAATTTGAACAACAAATTTGTAAAGAAAATTTTCAATCATCCATACATAAATAGGATTTGATAGTTGAAGTCTCTCAACCATACATACATAAATATGATCATACATAAATATTAGTCTGATAGTTGGAGCAGCACCAGTCACTAAGGAAGCATATCCACCAAGACAAGTAGTTCCAGGTCCAGATTAATAGCTTTAAGTAGCATCTGTTGAAGCACATACCGCTTATCCAGTACAAAAGGGAACAGAACTCTTGGCGTAACTCTCACAACTAACTAGATCTACCAAATCCAAATCTATATCTAACCATAATTATTCCAAAATTTAAATATGAAGTTTGTTTTAGTAATCTTGTAATTGCGTTGCGACAATAATTGCGTTCCAAAATTTAAATATGAGGTTTGTTTTCATTATCTTGTAATTGCGTTCCAAAATTTTAATTTGAGGTTTGTTTTTATAATCTTGTAATATTATTGGGTGGCTAAACCCCACAAAGGAAAACCCTTCGTATGGTTACGGTTTTTAAATTTGTTAAAGAAACATAACATAGAAGTCACCAAGAAAATAACTAAAATATGCAAATAATAGAAGGCAGGAAAACCCTTCGTATGGTTATGGTTTTTAAATCTGTTAAAAAATATAACATAGAAATCACCAAGAAAATAACTAAAATATGCAAATAATAGAAGGCAGGGAAATTCGAAACTTATATGACCGCTCATAGTGAACACTAATTTGATGCATGATGTTCTTGCATTTGGGCATAAACAGGAAATATCTATTTTATAACCGATTTAACATCTTTTTCTAATTATTCATTGGAACTAGATTTCAAGAGATTTCTGTAAACACACGTGGTTAAAGTATGAGCAGAACGCACCAGTTCAAATCAGTGTGTTTTTTCTCCAACTTATAGTATCTAGTTTTGAAGTTGCTTTTCCTATCAGTCCAAAGCGACTTTTCCCACAAACTCTGAAACAGCTTTTACAACTCTTTATACCTAAAAACTCTGAAATACCTTTTACAACTCTTTATATGTGCAATTTATTATTTTGGAATAGTATTTATAACTTTAAAATCACCTTTCTTCTACATTGCTATCTTACCTTATTTCTTCTGCAGGTCTGGCAAACTCAGAGAAAAGTTGCATCCGTCTCTAACGCTTCAGTTCTTCCTCTATCTCTAACGCCTCCGTCGTTGAAGCTGCTGATCGAAAGCTTTAAAGTATAGAAGCCTAAAAAGCCCATCTTTACTTTCACATCCGCGAAACGGTTGAAACAGACAAGAGTAAGGATATACGCAAGTTTGGCCAGGCATTCCGCGTACCTAGCAGTGCCTTTCAATGCCACCAAAATGTTCCCGGATCCCAGTGGTTTGATCTTCTTTTCACTCTGTAACTGCAACGTAACCAATTCACTTAGATCCATAAAATCGGGAACGTATTTTGTAACCCGATAACTGCAGTTCTCCATCCTGAGCTCACCATGCAGGCTCTTACGACCATATTTGCAGCTTCCACAAAACTTGGACCGGATTCCATATCAAAGGATTCATAACAAACTCGCTCGAATACCCCATTATTAATTATTTCGCAGGAGCAGTGGATTAGGGTGATCCAGCATCCCACTCCAATTGTGGGATCCTAGTATTTATTTCCACATATCTGCTAAGTGTACATGATCATCGTCTTTTTTGTTCTTCTCTCTGCCAAGGAGCACGGACCCTTTATGTGCTAAGTGCAGATAATCATTAGGTCATTTAAGACCAATTTGGGAAAAGAAGATGCCCGAGCCCCAATTCAGTTATTCAGATGATCGAAATTACGGATCAGTGGTCATCAACAAAAGAAGAATAAAAGTCACGATAGCTAATGTACAATTAGCAGATATGTGGAAAGAAATACAGGGAYACCACACTTAGAATGGAAAATTGAATCGCCCTAACCCATTGCTGCTGGAAATGTTCGAAACTCCTGCAACGTGTTCCTTGCGAAATAGCCTATACATAAATTCTGAGAGAATTGAACCCTAAGCCGAATCGACCTAACCCCCCTAGGGCACTCCCACGGGTTAAACCCTAAGCCGAATCGACCTAAACCCCCTAGGGCACTCCCACGGGTTAAACCCTAAGCTGTTTCTTTTATAGATCACAATGCGTGGTATGTTCATCGAATCCAAAACACAGAATAAAAATAAGAATACCGCAAAGCGTACAGTGACTCTCTGACACGGAATCGAGAAAAGTGAAGCTCAATGATTTCACACGACAATATCATTATTTCGATATCACATCGATAGATTTTTTTGACACGAGAGACTCGTGGCCGTAGAGGTCGGCGAGAAATACGTATCCGGCTGCTTGCTGATGCCTATACCATTGAACGCTGAGATCCAATGGTGTATACGTCATCCGGTGGAGTATTGAATGGTGTGTACGTTAGCATGTAGAGCACAGGCGGATGCTTATTTCACGCGGTGGATTTCCATTGCAACTATGCATGATTTAATGTTTGTAGCTAAAGCAGATCTGATAATCTGTGGATACGGACAACACATGACCCTGTGGACATAGATGCCGGTGTCAAAAAAACCCGAATTCAAGTGCCATTTGCGCGGACTTTTGTTTTGTTTTTTATTATAGTATGTAGATAGTGCAAAAGTGGATGGGAATTATCAAAATATATAATCAACCAATACAAGAGTGGGCACATATTTAAGCCAGATTTATAATAAAAACAAAACCATTTTCGGACCATTACCTAAAACATAATAACATAATATTGGCTTGGTGTGAACACACCATCAACCCCGATGGGATTTCGTTAAAAATAAATCAATGATGACACGAAGTGCTTCACACTGTCCACCGCAAGATTTTGACAGAGGGACCCCTAAATGCAATTGTCTCCCCAAAAATACTGTGAATGGTACTGTGCTTTTCCATATTGATCCTGCCACCAACAATATAATAATAGATTGATTTCAATTATTTATGACCCACAGAAAGTGAAATTGTGGAATATTATCTACCGCCATTCCGTTGTCCAATGCTATGATAATTGGACAAAGGCTTAAGAGACGACAGGTACCAGTTTCGTCCACGCTCATGTAATGGTACGCCATGTCGTTTTGTGTAGGATTCCATCAGTTTAACACTTTGAAAACATGCAAGGCCGCATACTATGCAGCTAGTTACCATTTAAAATTAAAATTTATATAGTCACCATGCAATCTGAGCTTGGTATAGGGTCTATCATATCACTTAGTTATTTCGGTGGGATATCATATTACTTAGTTATTTCTCTGGTTTTTTAGTTAAATTTTTAATTCAATGTAAAATTGGGATTTGGGATTTCAGCAATGTAAAATTATAATTGTGATTTAAATAAGTGTAAATTGCGATTTTAGATAATTTTATTTAATTCTATTTGA
The DNA here is from genome assembly GCA_032191745.1 of Picea mariana. Classification (NCBI taxonomy): domain Eukaryota; kingdom Viridiplantae; phylum Streptophyta; class Pinopsida; order Pinales; family Pinaceae; genus Picea; species Picea mariana. The sequence goes on from JASDQU010882640.1 coordinate 44,246, forward strand.
ATATTTAAAACTAGCACAGCAGTAAAATAGCTGTTGGTGAACGCCGAAAGGCTGAGAAGATGAAATGAATCTTTAAAAGAATATATTAAATTTTATTGTCTATTAACAAATACACTGTTGGGCTTCATTTATCTGGTGTTAATATTTCTGTTAATCACTTACTGACAATCAGTTAGCTATCAAAGTAATTTTTAAATATGATTAGGTAAATGTAAAAAAGTATACAAATAAACTGATGTCTTTATAATAGCTAGGAAGTTAATGATTGAAATCACAGCCATTTATTTTGTGTGACTACTAAGAATATTCCAGCCATATTTAATCCTGTCCATAAAAAACTTATTAAGCACTAAACCCCTATTAAATCTGCCCATTGTCAATAGGTGTACGCCTTTCGGCGTGATTACAATTTGATTAATGCAAACTTTTAAATCTATCCAAATACTTCAAATTATAATTCGGAGAAAGCTATCATTATAGAATTATTCATCCACCATATTCCAATAGATACAAAGCCTTTTCATTGACAAGTATCAAATGCTTGCAATCTAATGTAATGTAGAGCAATTGAGACCCCTTGCTAATCAAACTTATACAATAAAATATGTCAGGGAGAGAATCAATCCCTTGTCCATGACAGATTCTTTTCAACATTGGTATCACTAGCATTTACATATATTTTCCTACTCTAATTTATATATTATATATGGAAACACAAACTCTTAAATAATATACAACAATGAAGAAGGAATCCTTCAAACATTAAAACTACATAAGCTACACATCCACAACAATATGAGTTTCTACCACATAAATAATAAGTGGATGACATAGAACACAAATTTGCACTGGCCCATGCTTCATGCACAATCATTGTCCTCCATTATTGTCCTCCTTTAGTGCAAATCACCCTTTATACGGATCATTTAGGCAATTGGGATTTCACATAACTCAATGATAAACAATACAGTGCTAATAGATTTGTTGGTAATGGGGAAATTAAACAGTAGTGTTTTTTTCATATGAATAAATTTTTTAATTTACAAGTCATTGAGTTTGCATTAATTTATTTTTATATTATAATTTTTTTTAATTTTTTTTAATGTTTTTAAAAATTAATTTATTAATTTATTTTTTTTTAAATAAAAAATAAAAAATTAATTTTAGAATTTAATTCATTTTATTTTTTGATTGGTCAAAAAGATTATCAATAAAACATAAATATATAATTGAATGATTCTATTTTTAAAACATAAAAAAAAATAATATAATATTACCATATAATAACCTTTATTTGTTATTATTAACTTCCATTTATTAAAAAACTAAAAAGGATATTAGTCATTTTTTATATGATTTTTTTATTTTGATTTGACCAATTTTTTTATTTTAATTGTTTGAAGAAGAGAATTATTATTTATTGATATGACAACAATATATTCATTATTTTATGTTCTTCACATAATTTTTATGATAATTATCATAGATTTTTTTCATTATTTTTTTTAAGATTTTTTTATTTTGATTTGACCAATTTTTTTATTTTAATTGTTTGAAGAAGATCATTATTATTTATTGATATGACAACAATACATTCATCATTTTATGTTCTTCACATTAATTTTTATGATAATTATTATAGATTCTTTTCATGGTAATCTTTATGATCATTATAGTTATTTTGTTTTTTACAAGATTAACTATTTTTCAATTTAATATAATATAATAGTTTTTATTTAAATAGATTAGAATTTATTAAAATAATTTATTGTACCTCGGATGGGGTGTTATGTAGTTATTCGGATGGGGTGACATGTACTGATGTCGGGACGCATTATTAATGCATCAACCGGACCATCCCCTCCGCCATTAATTCACCATGGATCACAACAGCCATTACCAAACAACGAGCCTCCTCGCGCAAGGGAACTGTACCAGCCTCCAGCGCACTCAGCACCAAGCCTTAATGGATATGGCGGTCACAGTAGCCCTCTGCCTTATCACCGAGATTGATAGCATAGAGAAGCATTTGCTCATTGCAGTGTTCACTCCACCTGTGCATTCACAATATACTCCACCGGAGGAGAGATTCAAGGCCCCGTCGAAGCTCTGGAGCAGAGCATTCCGTCCGCTAGGAACCCTGGTCATTCCCATGGTCTCCACCATGCCCAGGGCACGCGAAAAGCCACGCAGAGGTGCCGCTTGGTACAAGGCCGAGTCTCGATGCCAGCGACAGAGGAAGTTTGAACAAGCGCTGGCCATAGCGTCCACTCGACAGCACAGAAAATCATGAATTCCTCCCATGGCGTACGTGGAGGAAATTGCTTTAGAGGATGCCATGCAGAGCTACCCCAAGCTCCCGTTGTTTACAGTCCCAGATAACTGGAACCCACCTACTGAATTTGGAGAGGAAGACAAGCCTCTGCCCAGGGACATTAAGAAGGATTTCAAAGCCAATAGCCGGGAGGAGCACTTCCCCACCTGTTTTGTTGAAGAAGAGACCCCTCTCGATGCAACCATAGGGATGGAGACCTATTCTCTCAACCGTTCAGAGAAAACAAGCAGAGAAGCAACAAAGTCTGGACACCCAGTCTCCGTCGACAACCATTGGCTGGAGCAGCCACCCTTTACTGATTCGGGGCACCTCACGCTCATATTCAAGATAAGAAGTCTGATGGACAACCAAGTTTTTCACCTTGCCAGAATTGACCAGCGGCTTGACATGCTCTTCGCGGCCCACTCCAAAAATCTACCACAGAGGCAATGCCCAACGTGTGCACAGACATACGCGCTTCTAGCAGGCTGGCGACAGCAGGGAAACAAGAAGAGGCACACGGGTAAAGTCGTTCAATGATGCTCTCGGTTAGGAGTCTCTTTTCTGTTCTGCATGAAGCTCTAGTTCAGTTAGTTTTTTTAGTTTCTTTAGATCTAGCGTATGGCATAGAGTTTGAACCTCACAAGTGACAGTCCTGGTTTCCTTCAGGTAGAACGGAACCATGTCTATTTTGTTAAAAGAGAAACACTTGGCATAGGATGCCCAACTTTCTCGGTTTCCTTCTTAGGCGGGACATCTAGCGTCACAAACAATTACTATATCTTGTCTATGTTAATATAATAAAATCCATTCTTTTTACTTAAAAAAAAAATAATAATTTATTGTATTTATTATTAAATTATATATATTTTTAAAAAATCTATAATTTATTTAATAATCAATTGCTACAATATGAATGGGTTTAATAATTAAAAATATATTTCTTTTTAAAAATTATAAATTCAAATAAAAAAATAGAGTATTAAATTATTATTATATATAAAATTATATATATACAATTTATTTTAATTAAAAAAATTAACTTTATATTTATTACTAACCTCATATGCATCCCCTTATTTTAAAGAACCAATGGTCAAATAAAATGTATATACGATAAAAAAAACATAACAATATATACAATAAAGAGAATGAAAAGTGCACATTGTCATTAGATAAGACTCACCATTTAAAGAACATAACAATGTAAAAATTAATCAAGAGAATGAAGAGTACAACAATAAAAAGAAATTTTTATAATTCATCGTTTGATTTTCATGGTTGTCTTCTATATTTTGTAATTATGTGTTAATGTATTTTTAAAATCATAAGCGTGCATGTATATACAAAACCTACATTGTTTGAATTTGAACTATTCATATAAACAGTTTCCTTCTCACTACTATTGATCTTTTAAAATATTTATAATAAATTTATTTATATCACTTTAATATATATTTTAGGTGGTTTTTAAAATATTAAAATGTTTTTTTATTACTAGTTCTAATTAGTTTTAAAGACATGTTTACAAAGTAGTGGTTTTTAAAATATTTAAATATTTTTTTATTATTAGTTTTAAGTAGTTTTAAAGACATGTTTACAAAGTCTAACTAGTTGATCGTTCCAACTAGTCAAATTCATACAATGATAATGAAATCTAAGTCAAAACTAAACCTAAAAATAAATCAAACATTTAATGATATAAATAGTGTTTTACCTAAATAACATCTTGGTGTGTCCCTCAACACTTATCACAAGTATTTGTAAAGGCAATAGAGAATAGGTGCTACCTGCACATGCAATACCATATCTTTTCAAATGACAAAAGCTCTCATCATCAAATAAATTGTGCTACTCATTTGTTACGTTAACTACAATGCGCATTAGTAGCGTGGATGAATGGTATAGAGAACCCAAGAGTAGATAAGGTTTCTATATCCCAAATTATGTTGAACTATTTATTCTTATGTGTGTGAACGTTTGTTTCAATAACGCACAAATAATTTGTTGAGAGAATATGTCAACCACACTAGTTGGTGAGAATCTCTTAGATGTTACTAGATTTAACAACCTTCTAAAACTTTATTAGATGGCGTGTTAACCCAATGAATATGGTTGCAGAAGGGGATGGGTTTCCCCACATGCGTATTAATGGAAGTTGGTCTCGTTGAGAGGGTATTAACTTAGCTTTCAATCACATTACAAGTTCAATCGACCTCTTGTTACTAGTTCGTATTAAATCATCTTTCAATCACATTAAGTCATGCCCATAGGATGTTCAATTGACCTCTCGTCCAGACGACGGTACCTACAATCACATCCAGTGGAGAGGGAAGGGAAGTAATGGAATTTTTGGGATATGGCTCTCACACGTTGTGCTCATGGAGAGTGGGTATGATCCCAAAGGATGAGCATAAGAAAATGCTCATGAGGGCCTTCAAGGGGATAAATAAGTCAAGGCAAGTGAAAACTCTAGGAAAACAAATTTGGTTATTCTTCGGGTATGCTCTAGATTCATCACACCAACTCCCTAAGTGTCTCTGAGCGAGCAAAAATTTCAATATTGGTATGGTTATCATGGATATATGTGGTCCTGGAAGAAGGGGCTATCACCTTGGGAAGAGGATTTTGATTTCTCATGCCCAACAAGAAGCCATGGTCACTGCCGAAAAATTTCAAGCTCTCAAGCCTTGTGAAACTCAAGCTAAAATAGAGATAACAAAAGAGAATGTGAGATAAGAAACGGATTTGGTGAATAAGAAAGAGGTTGGTGCAAAATTCACCTACTGGTGTGATACCCTGAATTATTAAAAGCAATTT
>JASDQU010882641.1:13305-25611 GCA_032191745.1 Picea mariana
CACTCTTCTATGAGTACGCCTTGTACTTGCTTCAAGGTCTGGGTGTCTTGTTCTATTTCTTCTTATGCTCGTCGAAGGAAGGCTTTGGTTGCATCTGCTAGTCAGTGGAGTTGGGTTGGCTCATCTCCCAACTCTGGTTCTCCCAATGGTAGGGGTGTAGTGAAGACTATGTGACTGGACTGAAGGGCCTGTTATACCCCTCAGAGTTCGACCCCAATTATATCATACATTTCCTCCTACTTGTCTTCTTGTTTCTTCGTGATTTCCAGTGAAGCGTCGTTTAGAGCTGCTATGATGAAGTCAAAATCATCGGTGGTGAGTACAGTCTGCATATTGGTCATGATGGATCTTGATTTCTTCCGGGAACAAGGTTTTGGGGGAGAAAACTTACTGTTCTTCAAGGGGTAAACCTCATCTCTAGGTGTTGTTACTTCGCCTTGCTTCTATTCATCTTCTACTTTGTCATAACCCCTTCAGTGAGGTGATATTGAAGCAATCATTTCTGAGGTGCTTCTTAAATCTTGGACCTCTTCAGTCTTCTTCCTTCTGCTAGTTTCGGGTGTGTTTTGTTCTTTGTGAGTGGCCTCTGGGCTGTCCAGTTCAGGTTCAAACATTTCTGCAGGGTCAGTGGGGATAAGGAGGTCTACGAACTAGTCCTTAGTGATATCCTCAAGGTCCTCTTCCGTGAGTTTATAGTATGACTAGAGATGCTCCTTATGTTCATCGATTCACGTTGTAATGTAGATGAAGTGATGATCTACGCGGAACTTCATCAGGGGTCGGAATCTCTGTAAGGTGTTCAGAGTCATGTGAGGTTCAACTTCGATGGCTCTCTTCAGCTAAAGGTAATATGTATGAAAAACAACGTTGGACTGCCACAGTTTTTTCATATCACTCGAATACCAGAGTGCGGTGAAATTCGCAACAAGCAGCTTGAACGACTAAATATTCAGGAAGGTCGCACCTTCCAGCATCTCCCAGGCAACACACACGATGAGGATTAGGAGCCAGCTAAAGTGAAACTCGTAGCCCTGATACTGCGCTTCGCGGTAGTCTAGTTCAAGATGATTGACTAGGTACTTCACCTAGTTCATCTGTAGGCCTTCTACACAGTTCCCTATGAGGTTAATGACAAAGCTCATGATCTGTGTGGGTCTGTTATTTCATACTAGATTTCTATCTATTAACTAAAATGCTAGGCGCACTGCACCATTTTAGATGGAGGCTACCTTGTAGCCTCACATCCCCTTATCAACATCACCATATGTATCCTTGATCTTCTATGCTAGTGCACGATCTGTGGCTTTTCCTGGATAGAACTCCTATGGGTCAGGTCCTTCCATACTCAACCCTATGATCATATGGATCAACATTTGATTGACTGTAATATGATGGTCTAGCCATAAATAGCCACCATGGTAACATGATAGTAGAATCTTGGCATAGGCGTTCACTTCCTGGTGCCTTCCAAAGTGTGGGATTTTCATTACATTTAACAAGGTGGACTACGTGAGGTTCATCATCCATGGCTGGGGGATTATATTTGAGTTCTTCCCCTTCATCCTGGTTAGGTATTTGTACAGAGCGAGCATGCTATAGTGCTTTTGATCTCCAAGGTTGAAGTCACTAAATTTCAACGTTGTGATCTTGTCTTGCTGCAATTGAACTGTGCATATCCCCTTCGGGAGGTATGCAGTAACCATGGTGTACTCAAAATCTCTTGGCACACTATCACGAATGACCACGCCGGCCAGAGGTGGAAGGTAGTCAGGCAATATGGTCAGGATCATCTTTGCATTGGCTAGATCATCTCTATGTTTGGTTCTCTTTTTCGTCGATGGTCGGGATGGTTTGGCCCCATAAGCAGTCAACAGGGAGGCTTTCACTCCTATCATAGATTACACTTGTACACCTATTCAATGCAATGGGATAGAGAAAAATAGCGCGATGATTATTGTGCAAAATTAACTAATTTGGTTACCAAAATTGTTCTCGGTGCATGGCGCGATGGGATAAATAGATAGCTTGGCAACAAATCTCTTGCAACGGGTGAGAATCCTTCATTAACTCAGTTCTTTCCATTATGGCATGGTACCAATGGTATGGTGGTGAGATTTCTGACCATAAATTCCTTTCTACCTATTCAGGGCGTCATTCTAATGATTATACTATTCCCAACGACTATAGTGCTTCGCCATGGCGAAGTGCCATGTGACGATGTTCTGATATCCCGGTGAAGTTCCAATTTTTCAAATTTTCTTTTTGCGAAGTTCCCTCTAGAACCTTCTGTAAATTTTCAATCTTAGATCTCTTCTTACTTAGCTTTCTATCCTTTTTCCCAGTGAGTTTTTTTTTGGTAATCCTTTTTCCATTCTGATTCTTATCTCCTTTTGGCATAGTAACTTTGCGTTGTTGAGATTCTTTCCTAAGATTCAAGGGTAATATTTCTTCTTTATCTGGGGTAGGTACTTCAGTCTTATGTGGGTCTTCTAGTGTTCTTCCCACTTCAACATCCAAGTCTCTGGTTTTAAATAGCTTCGCTCGGTTCTCCTGTTCTTCAATCAAGTGTGTGATCCTCCTAGTCATGAAATATTTTTATTCTTGTTTCTTCTACTATAAGACTTCTTCTTCCTTCCTTCTAGCATGATCTCCTTCAATCCAAGGTTTTCCTAGTAACATAGCAAATGGAGTGTTGTTCTCAATAAATTTAACAACTTCAAATTCTTCCTTTGTTGAAGTTCCATTGGCATTCATAGATATATGGGTGAGCTTTTCACATAGGTTTATTAACTTTCCTCTGAATAGTCCTATTCCTCCCAGTGAATGAATCATAGCATGTTTTCCCAAAGTTTCCCAAGTTCTTTCTGTCATAATATTCACCTGTGTTTCTTCATCCAGAACATAGTCAATGTCGAAGTGTCCTATTCTTACTTCTATGAATTCTTTTTCTTTGAAGATCTCTGATAAGATGACATGTGGGTGGTCATTCAAGGTTTCTTTCATCTATAGAAATACTTTCTCTTATTCTTTCTAGGGTTCTATCATGGTTTCAATTGCTTGACCTTTCTCATGGTATTCTTGTCTCATATTCATCCTTTCAACCTTAGAAATCATTCTAGGGCAATCTAATACTTCATGGTCCATAGAATTGCAACAAAGGCAACTAGGTCTTCTTCCAGGGCATTCCTTAGCAAGATGTCCTGGTTTTCTACAACTGTAGCAAAGGGTTAATCCTCTCTTTCTTTTAAATGATCCCCAACCTTTCTTGTACTGCATGTTAGGTTCATAGTAGCTAACCTGCAACAAATTCTTTCTAGGGTCCTGTATCCATTTTTTAGTCCAAACATTCTCTATGCATAGGTATAACATATCTTTCACTATTCTTATCAGATCTACTTATATAAAATCTTCTTTCATTTATCAATGCCCTAGTTTTCAAGCTAGGAAAAACCTTATCAAACCTGCCTAGATCCATACTTTTGAAACAAAAATTTCCACTTATCTTACTTCAGCAGAGCACAAAGCTTTCAGATCTAAAACGTTTCACTATTCTTACCTTTATCAGAGCACAAAGCTTGTAGATCTGACCTCTTTTAACCAAAGATTCTCACTTTTACCATTATCAAGGCACAAAGATTTTAGACCTTACCTATTTTGTTCAGATATGACCCTTCTTCTTGGCACATAGTTTTATAGATCAAGTAGAATGTTGTGCACTAGGGAAACAGACCTACGCACAGAGCTTTCACACTTTCAGGTTGGATCTTTGCACAAAGCTTCTTTTTCATCAGTTCTCAGCAATCACGGTTTCAGGTCCCAAAAATAGAAGCATTTGTTGGCACAGGGGCAGACCCAAGGTTCAAAACTACAACAACGCACCAAAAAAACCCTAACTACCGGCCCTTTCGACAACACCTGCAAATCAGATGAAGTCTCACCCGAGATAGAGGCAAGGGTGGTTGCAGGACTCCGATGTCCGCAACCTTAGCTGGGACACATATCTATGATTCTAACACTTAACAAAGCATTAGCAGTTAATATTCATTAGTACTTAATCTTAGTTCACAGTGCAGATAAACCCTAATCACAAAACATCGCAGTATTCAGCCAGATCCAACATCCAATAGAACTTAGCATAAAGAAACACATCAGATATAGAAGATTCAAGAACTAAATATATTCACATAGGTTAGATATAGCATTCATCCACATTGTTAAGCACACAGAAACATCAGATCTATCTAACATTCATCTATATCAAAGAACTTAAGAAAATGGTGCAGACCCCCAACCTGCAAGTCAAGATCCGCTCACAGGATAGTTCAAATCTGCTTGAGTCAAAGTGGCTCTTTCGGATCCCTATCAGAACCTTCAACGAATCAATCCACAGTTCCTTATGAGTGTGCCCACATAATCAAACACCAAGCGTCACCCAAGTCTCCTTGACCACAACAAATTCACGCCCTTCCTAATTCGGGCTTTCGGCTTTCGCAATATCGCATTTTCCGTTGTCGAGTTTCCAGCTCCTGAACCCGCCAAAACCCGAAATATCGATTCTACGAAATGTAGTCAGAAAAGGCTAGCTTCTCACAGAAATCTCCACCTATTTGGAGTTTCAAACTTCACAAATCCTAATGCAAGTCTTCTGGCTCTCCAACCTTTGAAACCCCGAAACAGTCAACGAAGCTTGACTTCACCTGGCGACAAGTGCGCCACCTCTCTTCTCCACTGTCCCCTATCTCTTAAACGGATCCTTTCCACCTATCACTCTTCCCGATTTTTGGGACTTTCATTCCCAAAGTTCTACCTTCTCCATTTCCCAACACCCAAAGTGCCAAAATCTCGAAACTCCCCTCCAATTCCTGTCGCAACTCACAACTTCGGGACTTTCGTTCCACTGCGCTCCGGTCCTTGTCGTCAGGATTCCCGAAATGTTGAAATGATCTGACGACCTATGTAAATAATGATCCATGGTCCATGTTGATTCTTACCTCCTGAAGGGTGGATTCATCCAATGCTTATCCATCTTGCATCTTCACTAGAATCCTACGGTCCTCGCGACTTCACGAATTCTCCACAGAGAATTTCGACAGCTCATTGCCCCTGGACAACGTTTGCAAAATAAACCAAGGTTCTTCCACTGGAACTTAACTTCTATTGGGTGAATTCAACCCTCGTCTCCCTTCAAAGTATTTCAAAGGTGTTATCCCTTATGATCTTTAACTTGTAACCTCTAGTCTCTAAAGGGACTCCTGCACGCACTCCTTGCGGTACTCTTTCAAATACTTCTAAGTATTTTATTTCTTGACTCTGTGCACCTTCTGCAACAAAATTCCTTCAACTCTCCCCTTAGTTGATAAGTTCTGAGATTTTGACCAGCCTGCACACTCCTTGCACAGATTTTGTGCTTCACTTGCACTACTGCTGGAATGAGAACAATGGTATCCCTCTCGAGATTTCAGAGATAAACTCTGAACCTTTGTCAACGCACTCCTTGCGGACGTTTCACTGCACTCCTTGCAGGAACCCTCACTCAAGAAGAAAAACAATTGAAACTCATTCTCCCTATCTCTCAGACTTCAAACATTTAACATGAAATCATACATTCACACAGTATTAAAGAAAATGCATAACAAAGAGAATAAAACAACTATCATCATACCATTCACCATGTATACACAGAAAACATCATAACACCATGAAATATGATTCAAAGCTTCATATATTAATTCAAATCTCCTGTACATGGACTTTTCTATAGCTCTCTCTCTGCAACTCTCTTCTTCTGTGCTATGCTAATACTAAAATACTCTAATGCTGTCATAATACAAAGATGAGGGTGTCTATATCCGTTTTCCCTCCTGTTCTTCTAAACTATCTAATATCTAATTCAAACCTACCTACTTTCATTAACTATGCATAAATGCCTCTACCTTCTATAGATGAGAGCGAATCGCTCATGATCTGTTTACAATATGCAAGTATGCTTCCCTTTAACCATTACAGTAATGCTTCAAAAACATTTCAAAAATGTTTGTTGGAGGTCTTCTAGATGTCTTCCGCCTTTTACGTTGCTTGCTTGGTTGCTTGCTTACAATGCTCCTACATCAGAAAATCACACATAAACACATCAATGCATAGCACAAAGTAGAGCAAGACAAAATATATGTGGTTCAACCCCACCTTGGGGCTACGTCCACCAAATCTTCTTCTCTTCTATTATCTTCTGTCAATCAATTACATGCACAGAGCCTCAAAAACCCTACTCCGCACAGGACACGCGATCTGTGCACTTTGCTAAATCCTCCTTCCCCGAGTTAGGTTGCAACACAAAGCCTCTTCTCAATCTCTTATAGTCTCTTGCACTAAGCCTTGCAAGTCTCACATAGTATGCACAAAGCACTTACAACTCTTGATCACATAGATCAAACACTAGCACTTAGCACCACTTACAACTGACTTGTCTTTTTTTACTTACATCGCCTAGTCTTCTATTTATAAATTACAAAAAGGGCCTATACATGGTTAAACCCACAGGTTGACATTCCCATACCCGTTGCGTAAGCCCAAAACCAAAAAATCCCTAAATAGGGGCCGAGATCCCGCGATCTTTGCTTTGTCTTGCACTCCGCTTTGACAGGTTGTCGATGTCCCAAAATAGGTCAAACTTGACCAAGGATCTCCCAAAACTTGGTCAAGGGCCAACGTAATGGTTTCATCATTCTACTTATATTTCAGGGCCATTGGATGGGGAAAGGATATGTGGTTGTAGCCAGAGAACATAGGGGGTTGTATCCTCCTTCTGGTTGTAGCCAAAGAATTGGGGAGTTGGAGCTTCCCTCAGGTTGTAGCCTGAGAAACTAGGGGGTTGGAGCCTCCTTCCAGTTGCATCTGGAAAAAAAAGGAATCTAGTGCTTCCAATGAATTTAATTCTTAAATACATATAAGAAAACAAATTATGTGGTTTTCTCCTACTTTGGGTTTCCACGTAAAACACGGGTGTATTGTGTATGTGTGAGATTTCTCATTTGTTCATTGTTTATTTACTCTGCAACTATCGTATGATAATTCTACATTGATATAACTCTTGCATTTTATGGTGAAAAGGGATTATATTTCTCTATTACTTATTCACCCCCCCTCTCAGAAATCCAACAATTGGTATCAGAGTTGGTTCCTTCAGAAACCAGTTTAGCCATTAGAAGGAGATCGTGGATTATTCTAAGAATGGTGTACCAATGTTTAATGGTTAGAATGGTTTTATGTATGAGATGTGGAGCAGAAGGACCAAAGTATTTTTACAGGAACATGGACATTATATTTGGCTATCAGTTGTTACAGGATATGATAGTTCAAAAAGGGAAAAGACTACAACCAAGAAGGAATTGAAGAAGAATAAAAAAATAGCAATGGATTTCATATGGAAAGGATTACCTAATCCGTTAAGAGAAAAGGTTGGTAAATTTTCATTAGCTAAAGAACTTTTGGATAAGTTACTTGACATATATTTTTCACCCATCACAGATTCAAAAAATGCCAAAGAATATGCAGACATAAATGAAGAAGGATTATGTTCACCATGTTAAATAGATTTAGAAGATGAATAGTACATAATTACCAGAGAATTGATTAGTGCTTTAGATGAACTAAGAGAAAAAAACAAGTCACTCAAGAAATAATTGATAAAATAAAAGGAAAGTGTTCACATTTTTGAAGAACCCCAAAAGGTCATCGAGAACTTAAGAAATCAGCTAGAAGCTAGAAAGATCGTAGAAAATCTTGAATATCAAAAGAAGTATTTGCAAGCCAACATAGAAGCACAAAAGGAAGAAGCAGAAATGAGAGAGAAGATATTGACAGATCATCTTAAGGAAAGAACTAATGATATAAACCATCCTGAGGCAAAGTTTGATCAAGAAGAGAAAGGACTTGAAGAATAAATAATCACATTAAAAATTCACCTTGAAGAAGCGAAAAGAACAGAAGAAGTCATGAATTCTTAGATAATGAAGAAATAATAAGAGGTTGAGAAGCTTGAAGAAGAAGTTGTGACATTGAGAAGTAAAATCATCAAGCTCTACAAGAATGTTGAAGAGATAGAAGCATCCACATCAGTTATAGAGAATCAAGAGAAGCACTCAAGGTTGCTAGAAAAGAAGAATGAAGAAAATGGAAAGAGTTATGCAGAAGTACTCAAAGGAAGGAATCATGATCAACTAGAATCTAAGAAAACTATTGAAGATACATCTTCAAGAAGACCATTCATGTTCAAGACACAAAGACTATTCAATCATGATCATTATTAATCAAGGAATAAATTTAGAAGGACTACACCACAAAAAAGATCATTCACTCCCAAGTATGCAAANTTATGGTCATAGTTTTTCTTGTACTAATTTTGGACATAAGGTTGCATATTGAAGGGATTATAAAAGAAATGCTCAAGAAAGAAGTGCATATCTGAGCCCACGTAACATTGAATGTTACAAATGTCAAAACTGTGGACACATAACTAGTGATTGTAGAAGCATGATCGATACTTCCATGAAAGAGAACACTGATATCATATGTAAGAAAGTGTGGATAAGGAAACATGAAGAACATGTGAACAAAAACTAGGTCCCATAGATCGCATGATTGGAAATAAAATGAGATGAATAAAATTATACAGAGAAAAATAAAGATGTAAGATATAGAAAGGTTTGGAAAATAACTGAAAGAAAAGAAGAAAAGAAAAATAAGGAACAGGTTCAAGATATTCTACTTACACAATATCATAATGGATGATAATTACAGAGTAAATGGCTTGAACAATGCTAATGGATTCCAAATTGACAGATATGTTTTGGACACATGTAGTGCATAGAACAATTCACATTCAAAACAGAGTAATGATCGGAAACAATAATGACAAAACTCCCTATGAACTATGGAAAGGAAGAGAAGACAACAACCTATACATCAAGGTAACTCAAGGTAGTATTTTATTAATTGAAATTTATGTTGATGATATTGTTTTTGGAAGTACTATTGACAAGTTAAGACAACAATTTTCAAAGGATACGTAGAATGAATTTGAAATGTAATTACATGGAGAACTATCCTTCTTTATGGGTCTTTAGATATGTCAAAGAAACCAAGGAATTTTTATTTCTCAAACTAAGTATATCAGATAAATGCTAAAGAGGTTCGGAATGGAAGATTGCAAACTAGTTACCACTCCTATGCAAACCAGTTGCAAATTGAGAAAAGATGATTATTCAAAGTCTACAAAACAGAGGCAATACAAGTCAATGATTGATAACTTACTATATGTGGCAACATCCAGACCATATGTAATGAAGGAATTTGGACAGGTGGCACGATTTCAAGCAACACCAAAGGAATCACATGTATTAGCAGTGAAGAGGATTTTCAAATATCTCAAAGGAACATAGGAGTTTGGATTATGGTATCCAAAAGGAAAGGATCTATCACTTATTGCCTACATAGATGTAGATTGGGTAGGTTGCATTGATGTCCAACGAAGCACCAATGGAGCAGCGTTCTACTTGGGTGAGTGTTTAGTATCATGGTTAAGAAAGAAATAATCATCAGTATACTTATCTACAGCGGAGGCAGAGTATATTTCAGCAGCAACATGTTGTACATAGGTTCTATGGATGAAACAAACTCTAACAGATATACAGGTTGAGTATGATGAGCCCATTCGAATCTATTGTGATAATACAAGAGCCATCAGTATATGAAAGAACCCGGTGATGCACTCCAAGACAAAGCACATTACAATAAAGTATCACTTTCTACGGGAGCAAGTTACAGAGAATAACATCAGAGTTGACTATGTGGGAAAAAAAGAATAAGTGAAAGACATATTTACAAAACCAATTCCACGGGAAGCATTTGAGTATCTACACCAGAGACTCAGAGTAATGTATACTCTAAAATGAATAATTTTGAATGCTTATCTTATATGTCTTATATTTACACGAGGAAGCACCACAAAGAGGACAGATCAGGTTGGAAGGAAGAGTTCAGTCAGGGGGATTATCCCCAAGGACAGTTTAGTTAGGGGGAGCAACCCCATATGGAAAGATACCTTTCCCATTGATGACAAATGAGGAGAGATTTATTAGATGCAAAGGTAAATGCTTGGAGAGAGAGCATAGAGGCATGTTTCCAAGGGGATTGATTGTCACAAGGGAAGAATGAGCGATATGAATTCAGAGTGATACCCTTTGTCAAAGGGGGAGATATTATTCATATGAAGGGAGGGAGAGTAATCAAAGGCTTATAAAGACAAAGAAAAATTAAAGGCATGTAAACAGGGGGAGCAACCCCAAGGAGAGTTTAGTCAAGGGGAGAATCCCCAAAGGGAGATACCCTTTTCCATTGATATCAAAGGAGGAGAGATAGAAACATTTATGAGGAGTATAAGCATGAATTTTATCATGACTAAGTGTTTCCATTAATGTTGGTGTTGCCATCAATGCCAAAGGGGGAGATTGTCAGATAATTGGCTTAGGTTGATGGACAGTTGGTATGGATTGTTGGTTGTCATTGATGTCAACCATTGGAGAGTGATATTGTAGATTGATGTCAATTCTTAGTGATTGATGTCAACCCTTGGGGAAAGTATGGTAGAAAATTTAGGTAGCACAAAGGTTTGGCTAATGGACCCAAGGTTGTTTCATGTATAATGGTATGAGTTTTAATATATATATGAAGGTAAGACTATTATATATATGGATAGTACATGTCATTCTATTTCCCGTGGTATGTGGAACGTCACATAACTCCTCGTGATTAGAGAGTTACGACCATGAGAAGTTGGAGAACCTGGGTTTGGGTAATGGACCCCAGTTTGTTCTGATAGGTTATTCATACACGTTTGGTGCATGGTTGATGCACTTGTTCATGATACAGGTTGAGATATAGGTTGGTGAATGGTTGATGCACTTGTTGATGGTACATGTTGATTACATGTTGTTTGGTATAGGTTGGTGCATGGTTTATGCACTTGTTTATGGTACAGGTTGATTATAGGTTGAGGTACAGGTTGATGCATGGTTTAGGTTATTGGTACAGGTTGTCTGGTGCAGGTGGATTGGTACAGGTTTAGAACTTTATATCTCACAGTGATAGTGTGACAATGGTTCCATCATTCTACTTATATTTCAGGGCAGTTGGATGGGGAAAGGATAGGTGGTTGTAGCCGGGGAACATAGGGGGTTGTAACCTCCTTCTGGTTGTATCTAGAGAATTGGGGAGTTGGAGATTCCCTCAGGTTGTAGCCTAATAAACTAGAGGGTTGGAGCCTCCTTCCAGTTGCAGCTGGAAAACAAAGAAAGTTGGTGCTTCCAATGAATGTAATTCTTAAAGACATATAAGAAAAATCATTCCTTGGTTTTCTCCTGCTTTGGGTTTCCACGTAAAACAATGATGTACTGTGTATGTGTGAGATTTCTCATTTGCTCATTGCTTATTTACTCTGAAACTATTGGATGATAATGCTACATTGATATAACACTTTCATTTTATGGTTAAAAAGGATTATATTTCTCTATTACTAATTCACCCCCCCTCTTATTAATCCAACAATTGGTATCATAGTCGGTTCCTTCAAGAAACTGTTTAGCCACTGGAAGGATATCATGGATTATTCTGAGAATGGATTACCAATGTTTAATGGTCTAAATGGTTTTAAGTGTGAGATGTGGAGCAGAAGGACATAAGTATTTCTATAGGCACAGGGACATTATATTTGGATATCAGTTGTTATAGGATATGATAGTTCAAAAAGGGAAAATACTACAACCAAGAAGGAATTGAAGAAGAATAACAAAATAACAATGTATTTCATCCGGGAAGGATTACCTAATCCGATAAGAGAAAAGGTTGGTAAATGTTCATCAACTAAAGAAATTTGGGATAAGTTACATGACATATATTCTTCACCCATCGTGTATTTAGGAAATTCCAAAGAATATGCAGATACAGATCAAGAAGAATTATGTTCACCATGTCAAACAGATTCAAAAGATGAAGAGCACATAGTCACCAGAGAATTGATTAGTGATTTAGGTGAACTAAGAGAAGAAGACAAGTCACTAAAGAAAGAATTGATAAAACAAAAGGAAAGTGTTCACATTTTTGAAGAAGCCCAACAGGTGATCCAAGTGGATATTGGTGGCCACCCACCTTTTCCAACTGGCTCAAAACAATGTTCTGACAATTTTGGTAATTTACTATTTTTAGCAGTTTTTAACTTCTGGGGCCATTTTGAGGCCATAAATGATTTTTTTT
>JASDQU010882642.1:0-10239 GCA_032191745.1 Picea mariana
ATTATATCGAATTTCACCATTCGCCATACAATATATACAATGTTTTTAGGTATTCCGTAGATACCAAAACCCTAATCCCTTAATCCGAGATTAATTTACAAATCCGCTAAAAATAGCAAAATCTGCAGTTGTTGTATCTGACGTAGTTGTCATATCTGACGCACCCACACACACACACATGCAAAGAATATAACACATACCCAACAAAAGGCATCCCCCTGAAGCCAATAATTGCTCTGATACCAAATGTATATTTTAACCTTGTACAATATTTTACTGCAAACAGATTTTCAATAAAAGAATAGAAAAGATACAATGGCAAATACACACATTACACTTAGATTTTTCCCCTGGAAACCCAAACCGAGAAAACCAGCATATTCTATATCTATTCATATCATACATTATTTAGAATACAATATACATATAGGAGCTAGCAACATCTAAAACCCTAATCCAATGACCTGGATTAGTCAACAACCTTAATTCCTTAACCGGAAATAGAAAACCATTGGCGAAAAACCATGTGCCGAAAAACTGCCCAAAAATGGGCACAAAAACCAAGAATTTTTTTTCGAGGGCGTATCCCATGAACCCCCATGCAGGGGGCACTTCGCCCCCCTCTTACCCCCATGCAGGGGGCACTTCGCCCCCCTCTTACCCCCCTGCATGTCTGGCGCAACGTAAACACTAGTTCTATTCATGCAAAGAATATAACACATACCCAAAAAAGTGGGTGAGCAAATGTTTTAAGGGGACCTCCCCTTGGTAGGATTTGGTGCAGCATAGATTGTTTTCAACTCAACGTGTTGGTAAAATTAGAGGCTTGTTTAGCTTATGTGATATTGTCACTACTCCATGTAATTTCTATATTACAAGCTCTTTCATTCTCAGGAGTATTTGGGTAGCTTGGAGGAAAGTGGCAAGTTTGGTTTATTGGTATATTTAGAGAATAGAATAGGGTGGGATTTGGCTAGAAGGTTGATTTGGAGTTGGACGCTAAAGGGCACTTGTGTCTCTAATCTCCCTAATTTCATGCGAGGAGATTCAATAGGAAGAATCTTTTTTTCTGGAGGGACCTATGGAATGCCAATTCTTTCTCTTGGAAGGATTGACACTTTATGGCTTAAGAGTATCCTTTGTCTCTTACATAACAGCTCATGTTTTTAGGATAGTTGGGCTCATTTTGCAGGAAGATCTGTTCAAATTGAACATTGATATGCTAGGGCCCTTTTAGTGCGATTGGGATTAGAGTTTTGGACGTCCTTTGACTTAGTATGTTTAGTGTAAAATGTACTCCATTTTGCATCAAAGGCATGAGTTTGGCATAGTTTTGAATGCACGATGGGTTTCATCAAATGCTAAGAACCATTGGATTTGGAGATTGCATGGTGTATGGTCAGTATGGGTTTTCTATAAGCTCTACATGTTTTCTTGGATAGTGATTTATCAAGGCCTCTCCACCAAGTCTTGTCTAGCCAATAGTGGCCTCTTTGGTGTACTTTACTACTCTTACCTTAAGGAGGAAATATTGAAACATATTTTATGGGAGTACTCTTTTGCAAGGTCTTGTAGGGAGCATGTTCAGTCATAGGTGGCAAGTGTTCTATAAGGGCACCTGCATTTGAGGGTTGTTTTGTTAGGGGATTCTAGATCTATGATTCAATATTTTCTTGCTAGTCTTGAGATTGTTTAAGAATTTCAACCTTGTTTGTTCTTTGGAAACTCAACTATAACAAGTAAGGAGCTTGATTACAGTATACCTTATCCAGCTTAACTCTCTACTAGTGATCTACTAATAGCATTGATACGAATCATACAATGGTAATACAACTTACTGTGTAAGTATATTTGATATGAGTAAGCTTGCATGGGATTAGATATGCATAATACATGGGGTATAATGAGATAGGTAACAGGTTTCATAATAGTACAAGTGATATAAGGAATAGATGTGTATTGAGGTCTATGTTTCCCTATACTATTGATTACTGGTTACTCTTGGCATAACATGATTACTAGATTACAGTGTGGCTTATATCGTAATGATGATCCTTACATATGGTATTAGATCTTATCCTATATGGAACAAACACTGTTATATTTTTTTAGAGCGAGGTCAGTTCTTTGGATGCTTTTTTTTAGTCATGGAAAGAGGAGGTACGTGTGAAACTACTGACAAAAGAGTGTTTGTTGATTAAAGATCCCAAATTGTTAGATTATGGGCCTTGTTTTGATTTCATAGTTGTTCTATTTGCCTTAAGGAAGAGGATGTCATTCTTTTTTCTTCCAAGTTATAAATCCTAGGGAAAACCCCCAAGTACTTCCCTTCATTTCAAGGATAGTACCTTTTAGCACTCAGTAATTTCTTTAGGCTGCATCAAAGAAAGCCTCGAGGTAATTGTTTCAAGCAACTTTAGATTGTATTCTAACCTATACAATCAGAGAGGGCTCTCTTGTATGTGTAATGACTGGTAATAACTCAAATATTTCATCAATAAATGCATAGAGGTTAGATTCTGCAATAGGACAAGTTTATTTTTGTTTTAAAAGGGATGGTAGGACAAGCAAGAGAGAAAGTACCATTGGGAAATGGAGTTGATTTAAGAAAACGATAGAAACAAATGACTCAGTGACTGAACTCGAGAGGATAAAGGATAAATGAGCAACAATCTTCAGTTAAAAATCATTGTGTGTGGCGAGAGAAAAACACATGAAGAAACTCGGAGCACAGCTGGGGATTAATTCAGAGTTAACTTAGAAGAATCACAGTTTGTCTAAATGGCGTGAATCTAGAGCACTGCGTTGTGAATTCTAGATTTGAAATCACGTTCCAATTTAGACAGAAATTACAGATGTGAATATAAGAGCACAAGAAATCACATATGCAAAGAAATAATACAATACATCAGACTACCACCATTAGAATCTTTTCATAAAAGCTTCAAGAATTTTGCATTAAGTTTCAATCATATCAAAACAAACTACAATAAATAGTCAATGTCTACACTATTTCGCCAACCAACCTCTTTTACATGAAAAGGATCCCCATATATAGAAAACTAATGTCACCCTTGGCTGCTAGGGTCGAACTACTCTCTCCTAGAATCATGGATCTGATTTCTTTGAAAGAGAACAATAACTTCAACAGATTTACTAAAAATAGAAAACCCGACTTTGCCAAATCATAATCGTAACCGAAATATTTTTTACAATCATTGATCATGATCAAAAAAATTTACCATATGGTTGTGATAAGTTATCATGTGCATTTTTGGACACTTTGTCACCCCTGCACAACAAGTCTGCTATGCAACAGTAACCTACAACAAAAAAAGCAGCAAATTGCGCAGCAAACTAGGAAAATAGGCGTTAAAGATGACATCATATCTCACTAATAAAAAACTATTTTTCGAAACTGAGAGAGGTTTTTGTATTTAATCTCGTTATAAATAAAAACTCTCTCGGTTTCTTTAAATTCATCTCCATCTGGCCGAAATACGTGTCGCAAAAAAGTGTCTTGGATAGGAAATCATGAAAACTGAAAAATAGGGCTCAAATATTCCTTCTAATCTCCCAAAATATGAAATGTTTTTCAAATATGAGAGAGGTTTTTATTATTTGTTTTGTCCTCAACAAAACACTCTCGGGGATTTTCAAAATTCCTCTCCAATTGGTCATAAAGTGATCTTGAAGTTGACCACTAAACCAGTCATTTGCGCAGCACGACCTGTAGCCTATGCGCAGGAAAATCCTCTGTGCGAAAGCATTCTATGCGCGACATCCCACTGCACAATGACATCCTCTGCGCGAAAACATCCTATGCACAACAACATCCACTACGTGATGAAATCCATTGCGCGATGACATCCTCTACGCGACAACATCCTATGTGCGACAACATCCACTGCGCAACGAAATCCATTGCGCAATGAAATCCACTGCATGACGAAATCCATTGCGCGATGACATCCTCTGTGCGAAAACACCCTATGCGCGACAACATCCCATGCACGACATCCCACTGCGTGATGAAATCCATTGTGCGACGAAATCCACTGCGTGACAGAATCCTTTGTGCGGTGAAGTGCTCTGCACAACGAGTAGAAAATTTTGCAGCACACAGTTGCAAATGGAAATGGAAATAATAAATGATAAGATTCCTTTTGAAACTGACCCTTGGAGGTGTTAGATGATGCCAGGCATAAAAATAATATGGGTGCTAACATGCATGACTTTGCAAATTGTTGACAAACCTCTAACCTTAGCTATGAAAATCATGGTCCTAATAGTACCCAGGGTAAACCCTAGAATCTTCATGGCACGAGGCCGGTCAACAATGGGGCTTGAAGCCATTACAACAATATAGCCATTATGAGCTCAACATGTCACTTGCAGGAATTGAACCCAGGTGGGGAGGATAACTATCATTCCTCCCAACCACCCGAGCTAAATCCAATTGACAGGAGGATACCATTCTCATTGGATATACCCTTCCACTTTCTCTTTTGTTTTGTTGTTGATGTAAATATTTTTCTGTGAATATGAGAAGTATTTTTTACCAAAAAATAATGTTAGCACTTTTTTATTTTATTGAATTCATATTCTATCATTATGTTTTTACACGAGGAGGGTTTAGAAGACAAGGAGAGAGATGACAACAATTCAATCATTTTTTTACGTCAATTTCATTTCATTTCTGTACACGTGTACATATTTTTTCATGCAATGTTATATACAAAGTTGGCATTTCCTTGGGGGTGGCAATTTACCACTTGTTTATAGAAAAAGTTACACAGTCATTTTATGATTTAATTTAAAATTTCATTATTGTATATATACATGGTTTTTTGCCTCCATGGTCTAAAATTGATTGAATGTTAGTGTTGTACATTTTCACAATTGTGTTTATGGATACATAGTTTCTTGATTTCATGGTGTGAAACTGATTAAATGTTAGTGGGGTGTACACAGACACACACACATGGTTTTTTCTCTCATGATTAGTATGTTGTAAAATAGACTTATAGTAATAATCATTCTCATAAATACTTAAATATTATAAAAATAGTAATTACAAAAAATTGTTGTTATTAAATAATCAATAATAATTAAATATGACGCAAACATGATGAAAATATAATGCAAACACGAAACAAGCATGATGGAAATATGACACAAGTACGACACAAATATGAAACAAATACAACACAAATATGACTAAAATATGATAAAAATGTTATGTATGTCAATGTTATTATGATGGCTATACAACACAAAGATGATGCACTATGACACTAAAATGATACAATATACATGATTTTGACACAAACTTGATGCAAAGTGACTTTATATGTGTTTTTTTGCAATAATGTGCAACACAATGCAATGCTAATGTGGCATGGGAAATATGTTTGTGTTGTATTGTTCATCACTAATAGGATGCCTTCTAGAGAGCCCGTAAAAAAAATGATGTGGAGTGGAAACAAAGCACGGGGTCTCCACTTAGTGAACCTATGACATAGCATGTGCGCCTATGGGATATTAAAGAATACCTCTAATTTCTCTAGATATTGAAAAACACCTCCCAAAATCCTTTTGTTGAACCCCCCTCCAAATACATCTTTCCAATAAAAATTTCCTATTTTTACTAGATATCCCCTATTTTTACTATATAACCCCTTTTATAGCCCCCAATACCTATAACCCCGCCCCCCCCACCTCCCGTACCCCACATTCCCCCAATACCTACAAAATATTGACCCTATGTTTCACAACTTTAAAATCCCTTTTATGAATGAACGCGATAAGATATTGGTCAACAAGGTGAATCCCTTATGACACAAACCATGACACACTCACTAACATCATGTTTTTCGTCGTCCGAACTTGAATTGTTTCTTAGAAAAATGCACTAGGAGACAATGCTACAACCCTATGGTGAATCCCTTAGGACACAAACCATGACACACTCACTAACATCATGTTTTTCGTCGTCCGAACTTGAATTGTTTCTCGGAAAAATGCACTAGGAGACAATGCTACAACCCTATATGATAGTAGTGTGGACTCTTGTCTTTTTTAAAAGAGTTTGGGATTGCCTTTAATTCTTCTTTAGCAACTTTTTCCAACAACATATCAGTTGTGTCTTCTTGAAAAGGCCTTGGGAAAAAGGTTGTGATTTTTAAAATTTCAGACAATTTTTGTCTCATTAGTTCTTTGAACAAATTATGAAAAAGAGCAATACACATCTTTACTAGTTCATTAAATTTTTAAGCCTTGATACTGTTTGTGGGGAAAGTCCCCTACAGTTGTGGGCTAACTGAAACAAATCAATAACCATAAAACGACAAATGAATTCCAATAACATCAAGCAACAAAGATTCCATAACTAATTTAATCAAAATAACTAACTTTTGTAAAATAGAGAAAGGTGAACTTACTTGTGGTCCCACGTTCGATGTAGTTCCAAAACCCGAAGTCCTCTTGCTCCTCTTCAATCGATTCTTATGAAACCTTTAAAACTTATGCATACAAATCTACAAGAAAAAGTAGTTATACTAATAACTAACTTTTTAGCTTGGTCAAATATGAGAGAAATTCACTGCAATTAGTGTTGTATATAACATATATTCAAAAACCATGAATTAAGCATTAAGAACACAAAATTTCAAAGGAATGAGCATCTTATTAAAATCAACAGTCTGAAGGTAAAGTTGTTTACTTCCTCTATCGTGACACTAATCCTCAAAAGGACCCTGGGTCCCTCCACCCAAGCTTATGCTAATATGGTAGATCTCAGCCTCTTATACACCGGCAGACTCGAAGAGAAACCAAGAAGGCTCTTAGTCAGATATGGTAGTGTTCGGAGATAATTGGAAACAAGGGTTTCCATGTCTGAGAACCAGCAAAACGAGGGAGATTTGGGGGCTTACAAACATGGCGAGGATCAACCGACATTAGTTTTCTTACATATGCATTCATTCATTACCTTTATCCTTGTCTTGATGCTCTATTTAAGTCATCACGAGTCAGTTAGAGACGATTGAGTATGGGTAAAATGAGTTAGGAAACTAACCAAACTCGTAACTCAACTTGCAATTACACGAAAATATATTTTTGAGCATTTAATGGCATGTATGCAACTTCCATTTGGGCAACCCACGTATACACGTGTTGTATAATTGTTAGGACGCGTACAAGTTTCAAAAAATGGTTTTTTAGATGCTCCATAAGAGGTATGGGGAAATGTTGTCTGCAAGTAGGATAGGGACAAGGCCATCAAAGTCATCAATGCTTCAATGGTGGCAATAGATGCTATAACAACTACCATCATGTATGGGCATTTCCCAAATTGTGTAAATATTCTTACTATGATTAGGATAATTATGAAATTATTTAGTGTTCTCATCTCCATTTTCAACCTACAATGCTTTTCTCTTAAGTCTCCATTAAGATTCCCTATTCGCCATCAAGTTTTTTTCCTTATTGATAATATTTTGATTCTTCCTTTTGATTCATTAGTTAGTTCTTTATCAATTATTTCATCATAAAAATATATTATTCGCCTTTCCACATCAATAGGTTATTGAGTTTGGTTTTTGAAATTATTAAAGGCCCAATTTGAAACTACCGACTTCACTTTCTTCAAAATGATTACAAACTATTGACAAGCAAAAAACCCTTGATTTACATCTAACCCTTGTCATTCATTCTTTACCAAATTTTGAAACTCCTCATCCTCCAACCATGTAAAACTAAATTTGAAGGGGAGTGAAGGTTTCCTATCTTATTTATCTATTTGAAGTAATATTGGAAGATGATCCAAACCACCTCCACATTCTACTCAATACCTCACTCTTTCTTCATTTGCTAGCATTAAATTTGAAACAAGTTGGAATATATCAAGTTGCTTGGATATAGCCTCCCCTCTAACCCAATTATTTCTCCAAGTTAGATCTAGTTTTATTCGCTCTACATTAACCAATCCCACCATTTCCATCTTGTGCAAGAAGAAATATGCTAATTGATACTCTCTAGTAGTAGGTCCCTATATCTCTAACCTTTTTATTATAAAGTTCAAGTCACCACCCAAAGTAAGCCTATCATGTTTCATAAAGTCTTCCCCTAGCAGGTGATCCTGATATTGACCCTTCTCTACATAAAGGACCATAGATGTTTATCATTGCATATTCCTTCCCAAGCTCCATTGAAAATAGCATTGTTCATATTCTTAAATCAAACTAAATAGAGTTTATAATTCTTATAGACATCTTCCTCCTTCCCAGAAGTAGACCCCCCAAATTTCCCATCATCATCCATATATAAACTCCCAACCCCTCATATTTTAAGTCTCTTATTATTATTTTATCAACCCCCATAGTTTCTTAAACCATAAGAATATCAGGGTTGAGAACTTATACTAACCTACCTAGGGAATTATTTTAGAGGAGTTACCCATACCTCTAACAAAGGAAGCCCAATCATTACTTACCCTTCAACGGGGTTTGACTTGCTCTAAGTGTCTTATCTTTAGCAAGACTATGGAAGGATTCCATCCCCACTATATTTGAGTTTACTTCCCTAACTTCATATATAACTAAGCCCCCTTCTACCTCATATTATTTTCACTATAGATAGTAGTTTGTTTGATTTGAGAAAATATATGCTCTTCCCTATGCAAAACTCTTCCTCTCATGAAGAGAATGAGGGATTTAAAGTTGCAACTTTAATGCCTATTTGGAGGATTTGGGGTGCCTTGAATATTGAGACAAGCAGTATTTTCTTTTTTCCCCTCTCTATAAGTGGAACTGGATTCTCCTCTTTTGTAGGATTTAGTTCCCCTTCCCTGAGGGTATGAATTCCTTAGACTCTCCAATGACAACCAATGATCCAAGGGGAGATTTAATGAACTAAAATATTCAAAATGACTCCAAGAGAAGGGGGAATGATGTGATTACTATAATTAAGGAGTCGTGTTTTTGAATTTATGATTTCTTCTAGCAAGGTATTCTTCAACTCTTCCTCCAAACTATAGATCTAGATCAATTCCACTTGCATATGAGGTCTTTGTGTTTCTACTTTAAAAAATCTAGATCTGCTTCATTTTTCATTTTTTTCTAAAACACTTGCATATGAGGTCTTTGTGATTCTACCTTTAAAAAACACTTAGATCTGCTTCATTTTTCATTTATTGACTAAAAGTTTTAGATATTCCTTCCTTCCTAAGTTAACTTCACCATTTATCACCAAATTTCCTTCTAAAGAAGCAAGGTCTTCCTCCTTTTACGACTTACTTTTACTTGAACCCTCTTCTTTGTATTTTGAAATGACCATTCCTCCTTCCGACTTTCTTTTACTTAAACCCTCTCTCTCTCTCTCACACACACACACACACACACACAAATTTGGGTTTTTCTTCTCCAAACCCTCTTAGAGTATTTTAATAAATAATCATCTTCTACATGTCCATTTGCATGACAACACGCACAATGAAACGGAACTTGGACATGGTTAAGGGATTGATGATAATTCCACCTTCTAATTTTGATGTAGATTACCTCTGTTAATCCTTCTCTCATATCCTAATCTACAAGGATCTTACATATTGTCCTATTAGAGCTTCTAAAAAAATTGTCATCAAGACCTACAAAGGCACCCAAAATATTCTCTGTCTCCTTTAAAACTTTTAATGACAATAATTCTAAGGGAAATCTAAGTACTTTAACCCAAATGGGTTGACTAAAACTTACCTTCCTTCTAGGATTGAAACATGGCTCCCATTTCCTTAACAAAAGCAATAATGACTCCTAATACCATTTTTTTAGAAACGATTTTGCATCTTCTTTCATTATGAAAGAAAACCCTAGCTAGCTTCTCACCATACAATGGAAGGTTGAGGTGTATACCACCATCGAATCCCATACATAACTAACCCACGGTCCAACTGATTGCTCTGAGCATTTTTTCCCCATAGATATACTTGTGAGAGACTTCCATGCATTGCTAGAACTTGGTCCAACATGACATCTTCTCTAGGAAGCAAATTTGTGCTAGTCTCCTTTACCTTTATACAGTTCTTCTTATTTGCCAACAAATTCTTTGTATAACATGCAACATGGATTATGTGAAATTCTCAGCAGTTCCCTTATATGTAGACCACTTCCTACAAACCCTTCTTCAAATTTTTAATCAAGGGTTCCAATAAATAAATTACCTAGATTCCTCTCTACCTCTTTG
>JASDQU010882642.1:17705-31739 GCA_032191745.1 Picea mariana
TTCTTTGAGAGGATAGCCTTCTGGAGAGGCCAGGATGTATGTGCCTTTCGTGAGGCAGTGTTGGACAATGTAGGGTTCATGCCATAATGACTCAAATATCCCATGACCGAGAGTATCGTGAGCGATATTGTAGGTTAGGACGAGATCTCCTTCGTTAAATGAGTGAAGGTTGATATGGCGGTAAAAGGTGGCCTTGGAAACTTTTTTAGCTGCCTCATTTTTTTGTAAGGAAGACCAACGATCTTCATCCAGTGACTTTAATTTCAGCAAGTGTTGCTCCATTGGAGCAGTGTCGGGTAATAGCTCGATGGTGGTGTGTAACCTGGGAATTTCACACTCGATGGGGAGGGTGGCTTCGATCCCATGGACGAGATGAAATGGTGTAAAACTGGTGGCAGTTTTGACTATCATGCGACAAGTCCAAAATGTTGAAAACAACATATGATGCCAGTTGGTCTTATGTTTATTGACAATGCATTGCAACATGGTTTTGAGGACTTTGTTAACAGCCTCAACCTGTCCGTTGGACTGAGGGTAGTATGGGGAGGCAAACTCATGGGAGAAGCCTAACCTTGAGGAGAGTTTGACAAAGATCTCATTCTCAAAGTGTTTACCGTGATCGAAGACTAAATGTAGTGGAACACCGAAATGGGTAATGAAGTGGTTGAAGAAAAAACACGTTGTTGTGTCAGTGGTGTTGTTGAAGGTAGGCATGGCTTCGGACAATTTGGTAAAGTAATCTACTACCACGACGATGTACTTGTGTCCATTGCTAGATGGAGGATTGCATGTCATGAAGTCTATGCCCCATTTGCAGAAGGGGTCGGCAGTGATGACTAGATGTAGAAGAGCAGGTGGTGTTCATGCTTTGTTTGCATAAAGATGGCATTTGTCGCATCGCTTGATAGCATGGATGCAGTCATGAAACAATGTGGACCAGAAGTATCCTGCTCCAATGATTTTTGGGCGGTGGACATACCTGAGAGGTGGTCGCCGCAAGCACCGCTGTGGCAGTCATTCAAGACTCTGTCTGCTTCATCGATGGTCAGACATCGGCGAAGTATGGTATCAACCCCACGTCGGTATAAAATGTCACCGATAAAGAGGTATCGAGGGGCCTGATGGAAAATGCGTCGATGATCATCTCAAGAATGATGAGACCCAAACTTCTGTGTCCAAAGGTAGATGAGAAGGTCACCATACCAAGGGTCATCCGAGGGGATGTAAAAGAGGTGTTCGTCGAGAAAATCCATATTGACGGGTGAATTTTTAGCATCCGAGGGAAACGTCGTGATGAGTTCGATGAGAACAAGTGCCTTCTTGCTTTTGGGAGTTGAAAACTCGAGGTCCTATTCCTGAAGGATGACGATCCACCGGGAAAATTTGTCATTAATCTGTCATCGACTAAGCAAGTACTGCATGGGGTTGGAATCTACCACGACCTTGGTAGTGCGCAACAAGATATAATGACATAGTTTCTGGACTGCGAGGGCGATTTTCTCCTCATGATTGTATTTCAGGGGTGGTCCTAAAATATTTTTATTGATGTAGTAAATAACATGCTCATGACCATCATCCTCTAGTTGAACGTGCACTCTTGCTACCGAGACGGCTGAGGCCGAAAAGTAGAGGATATAATCACGATCATAGTCGAGGGGAATAATGAAAGGGTGTTGGATAACGTTGCTTTCAAATCATCAAAATCAGTTTGGGCATGTTCATACCATCAAAATGGGATATCATGACATAGTAAGCGAAGGAAACCATGCACACAAGTGGCGTAATCTGGGACAAAGCATCGTAAAAAGTTGTCTTTGCCTTGTAGGCTCTACAGTTGGCGCAAATTCCAAGGTGGTGGAATTTTTATGATAGCTTGGACCTTGAGGGGGTCCACTATGATGTCGTTTTGGGAGACGATGAACCCAAGGAAGCGTCTGACGGTGACGCAAAATACACACTTGAGGGGGTTCGAGCGGATATTGTGTTATCACACTAAGTTGCCTTGGGTTTTTCAGTTTGTTTCCATCTTTTCCTAAGCCTTAGATTTTAATTTTTTTAATTTCACCCCTTTTAAAAATTGTGTTTGTTAGGACCCCCTTCATAAATAAAGTGTTGAGTCATAACTTATGTTTTGATCCTCATTTGATTTTTGGACTTAGAACCGTTTTTGTTCATGACTTAAAATTTGGTCCCCCTCATTATTTGTCACTAGGATCGATCCTCTCCACGACTAGATTGATTTGACAGACAATTTTCCTCATTCATGCCCTCGTAGCCATGCCTTGTTGTCCTTTGCTTACCTGTCCAATCATTTTTTGAAATGGAGCGTTGCCCATTCATCATGAGTTTATGTAGCACCTTTCCCGTTCATCATTTTCCACCCTGAGTTATGATTACAACGTTGATGTCATTTTCCTTGTTTTCAGCGCCAGGAGTTGGTTAAAAAGATGCCTTCAAGATCTCTTATTTACAAGCTCTAATAACGGTTTGTGATTTTGAAAAACTCAAGATTGTTGCACTGCGCAAACTCCCAATTCTGGCCAGTCGACAACAATGCTGCCAGATCCGATGTTGAGGTAGATTCGGAGGCCAGGATGTTCGTGAATTCATCCTGAAATCTCGCTGAGGTTTCAAACAAATGCTTATTCCACAGGTATCCTGTGATTCCTCCTCTGCACATGAATTTTCAAAGAGAGTTAGCGCTCAAAGTTTTGGATTATCGGGCTTGCATAGTTGAAGAAGACCTTTCCTCACACTATTCTATCCTTGTCTCCTCTCATTTCAAACCTATAAACTTCACTACCTGTATGTCAAAGTCTGATATATCCACCCACCATAGCTACTGAGCTCACAGCATCTAAATAGTTCTATCCTATGCATACGCAGTGCGCTACCTAAAGGCAATGCTTATCCACACTGTGTCTCCCCTGCTTCCTTTGACATTTGAGTCGAGCGTTTTCTACCCAGTTTCAAAAGGTCAATTACAGAGTACCCTCTCATTGTCTAAGTATTCAATACCTGCACAAATCTAAGGGAGGGATTTCCACAGCCAAGTTTTAGATTACTAGCAATCAGTCTGGTTTAAGGGGAATTTCCTGTAAAAGTGCAGCTTTGAAGATTCAATTTAGGTCCTCCTGGTCATTACCACCCCATAGCCATAAGAAGCTCTCATCCTAAGCTATGGAGACTCCTCAGATGAAGAAGTCACACAAGGGGGGCAAGGTAGTTATAACTGAAACTGTGGATATGCATCTTTTTGAGATAGAGCCCATGGCAAGAGAAGTTTTTCAAAGAGTGGGATGCCTCTCTTTCTGCCAGAATATGCAAAAAGGTCATCCTGAGGTGACAAGGCAGTTTGCCTTACATTTTGATGACCGGAAGACCAATGGTAGGGCATTTAGAATTTGAGGTGACTGCGGCCTCTATTTCAGCTGCAACATGAATCCCTATCATAGGTGAGAAATGGTTTAAATCCATGGCTTTGAATGCAGTCTATGCCAAATATTTCCTTAAGCTTGAACATCAAGCCAGTGATTTGTCTAAAGGTGTGCCAAGGAATCAGCTAAATGAGAAGTTTGACAGGATATTGAGGATCATTCAGAGATACTTTACATGTGAAGGGAGGTTTAACACATTATACCAGTACCATATAAAGCTTCTTCTGCATTTTACTGGTAAAATTGAAATGAATATTCCCTACTATTTGCTAAGGAGCATAGGTAAGATGTGAGACGGGATTCAATCCAAGTCTAAGGATGTGGATACTAGCATCTTCCACTTTGGATTGATTAGAATGCTAGTTTCTGAAGAACTACGTAAGAAAGATATCTCATGGGAACATTTTGTTGTTGCTTCCCACTTCAAGTTGGATATAGCAGTCACAGAACGCAAGCCTTTTATCATCCACCAGTGTTGCTAAAGTAGGTACCAGCAAGAAGAGAAAGGGAAAAATTTTTGTTCAAGTTTCAAAGGTCATCAAGGAGGTCACAAGAACTGAGGAGGAAGCTTTTCATTCCCCACAGAGAGATTTTTCACCTCCTCCTCCACCAGAGTTAGAAGAAGTTCCTTCTACTACTAAAACTGCAGCAAAGAAAGGGAAGAAGATACACTTCTCCTCTTCTCCTCCAGCAACCAGTACCAAGGTCGGGAAACCTTTCACAAGACCATCAGTCCCTAAAGAGGTTTTTGAAGGACAGACCCTACCAAAATCCTCTATCCTACAAAAGAAGAAGGGTAAAGACATTGAAAATCCTGTGGAGAGGAAAGAAGAAACCCATGTGCTAAAGAAGAAAGATAAAGACAGAGGTATCAAGAAGCCCGATGAGACAGATAAGACAATTCCTATGCAGCAGGAAGAGGAGACCTTGAAGAACCCTATTGAGACTGTTCAAGTCACTACTCCACCTGACAACCAGACATTCAAAAGATTAATAGAGAAAATTAGGGATGCTAGGAAGGAGGTGGCTTAGTTGAAAACAGAAGCCATGTCTGACAGGGTTAAGATGAAAGAACTCATGGATGGATACAGTCACACCCTTGACCTAGAAAGGTTCGCAGCAAGAAAGGCCCAACCTCTCCATAGGCATCTCAAAAACCTTTATAGGCATAACAGAGGCTTTCAGTCTCAGAACAGGAAGCTCAAAGCAGAGTTGCAGCATTTTAAAGATGAAGTGGCTCAAAGAAACTTGCAAGTATTGGTTGAAGCTGCTATTGAAAATGAGACACCAAAAGTCAAGGAGAGCATAGCTCCACTGAAGAAGCCTAACACCGCTAAAAGGAAGAAGCATGTTGTGCCAAAGGGGGATCCTCCTTCTAAAAGAAGGAGTGTCAGGTTAAGTGTAAAGGTAACGAAGTAGTTGGTGAAATGTGAGCCCCATTTTTTAAGATGGTTCCTTTTTGTGAGGATAAACTGTTGTTGAAACATTACCTCTGCCACCTATATAGGCTTCTAAGTGCTTATTGTTCAGAGTTTTGGGCTTTTTGTGAAGAATTAACTACTTCAGCAGTAAGATTGTAGACATTTTGTAGTGCTATGGCGCTACGGAATAGTCTATTTTGGTGTTCCACTGGTGTGCTACCTACAGTGCTGCCAAATCACCTAAAGATAGTGGTGTTGATATTACTCAAGGTTTCTACTCGCTTTGCACATGTCCAAGTGGAGGTGTTGCATTTTTTATGGTGCTACCTAAAATTTGCACAGAGACACATAGTGGCACTACCAAAATTTGCTACCTAATTTCTAGCAGAGGCGGAATTTGCACAGAGATGCACCAGAGTGGCGCTCCCAAAATTTGCTACCTAATATCTTGCAGAGACCGAAGTTTACACAGGGGATAGGAAGGTTTGGTGCTACCTTTTCTACTTGTCTAGTTTTGAAGTGCGCTACAGAATCTTACAAAATTTGGTGAAGGCACTACAAAGTGCGCTACTCAGAGTGCTTCCCAAAGAGGCTACCAACGAACACCAGGAATCCAGGAGGGTCAAGCTAACAACTTTTTGGATAGTTGATGATGGAGAGAACTGCAGAAACAACAGCTGGCAGCAGGATGACAGCCACATGCTCCTGAAGGACACATGGCAAACAAGGAGTTGCGCAGCAAAGGAGGATCAAGTTAGTTTGAAGATTGGTTGGATTAGTCACCAATACTTTCCTATTTTATAGCATAGGTTGTTAGTCAAGTTGTTGGATGAAATAAATTCTTAGAGATTTTCATGGGAAGGAGGCCAGCTCATACCTCCAGCTCTTGCCTCCCTTTTTGTTATAAATAGATAGATGTAGTGATTTAGTAGGTTCAAATGATTGAGCAAGACTCCCTCATACTGTAATATTTTGATGAAGTTACTGTGAACTGGTTGTGTACTTGACTGAAGATATCTTGGTTAATAGAAATTAGCTTCTCTTTCCATCTTATTTGCTTCTGATGCTAAAGTGTTCATGCTTTGAATGATTCACATGAATGGTTGTGGTAATATTATGGTGTATGTTTGATTATTATATTATCGTGATGTTTCTTTAGTGTCCTTAAGTTCCGAGCTGAAGAGGATCTTGTGTTAAGAATCTTTCTTCCTTGGGTTTTTTGAAGACCTGATGTTTACAACAACCCCTACATTCCTCCCACTGAAGTCTTCCCTCTATTCATACTTACTCCCAATTACTAATTGAAGTTAGCCAAGACCTTGATTGCTCGTGTATGCTAGCCCTGATTTTTGAGTTGGAACATTATCATCTTGAGTCTTATCCATTTGACCTCTCAAAACTCTATTACATTCACATAAAACCTGATGGGTACTGAGCTTGCCTTCCAAGCAATCTGAAGGTGATTCCTAGTGCTAACATTTTTTGTGTCGTTGTCTGGGAATGATTTGAATACTTTTCCCTGGGATTAAACGACACAGTTTACTAGTTCTATAGGTGCATTAGAACTTAGTATCTTGAAGATTGCAGCTTGCACCTGGCGACTCCATTGTTTCAGCTCTGGCACCTAAAGGCAGACATACAAGATCAAATCCACAACTACCTTTGGTTCCATCTAAGGCTGACCCAGAGAAAATAATCAAGAAGGAAAAAGCTTCCCAAAAACAAATTTATGCT
The DNA here is from genome assembly GCA_032191745.1 of Picea mariana. Lineage (NCBI taxonomy): Eukaryota > Viridiplantae > Streptophyta > Pinopsida > Pinales > Pinaceae > Picea > Picea mariana. The sequence continues at coordinate 24,298 of JASDQU010882642.1, forward strand.
GTTGCTACAAATTCTTCTGGTCAATTGCATGATTCCACTCTTGATACTCCAGTTGTTATATCAAGTAAGCTTTGTTTACCTTCTGCTAAAGTATCTAAGAAACTTGATTTTGAAGAGTTTCTTATCGAATACTCTTCCTTTGAAACTGATTTGAAAGAAGAAAGCATTGATATTTTTTCTTCCTCTGACATTGAAAGGTGTTTCAGTCTTGATAGTTTTGAAGATTTCCCTACTTTAGGCTTTGTTACCCCACCTCCTGTAAAAAAAATTGCTGCCAAAGAAGTGGAAACTTCGTCCCCTTTACAAACTTTACCATCTTCTTCCAAAACTCAGCCTTCTGCTGTGAAAACTGAAACCCCCCTTTCATAATTTTCTTCTTCTCCTAATCTACACACAGTCAAGTCTCCTTCTCCTCCTTGTTCACCAAGAGTTCAAAATCAAATGACAGTTGTTAACCCCCCTGCAAATAGGATGGATGCCATAGTGGCTACAAGATACGCTCCTCTAGTCTTACCTCAGCCAGTGAATGCTCTCCCTCCTGGAGGTTATTTGAAATACATGCGCAAGTTTACGAAAGAAGAAGATATAACAACTGAGGAACATCTTGTTGTTTTCTACAGCTATGCAGATAATCAAAACATTGATATGAGGATGTGTGGATGAGAGTTTTCGTCCAAAGCATTTTTGGTGAGGCTAGGAAGTGGTTTAGAGGTCTGGCCCCTGGATCCATTACTGACATTGAAGCATTAGATGAAGCCTTCTTGAGGCACTGGGGGGACAAAAAGGAATTTTTGTACTACATCATTGAATTTGGATCCTTAAAAGGAAAGAAGGAGAGTTTGTCTCTGACTTTTCTAAAATATTTAACAAAATGTATAATAAGATTCCTGATGAGATAAAACCCACTAAAACCTTTGCAAAAATTACTTATGCCAATGCCTTTGACCCCGAGTTCTGCCTTCTACTGAGAGAAAGAAGATCAACCTCCTTAGTTCATATGCAAGATGCAGCCTTGGAGGTAGAATCCAACATAGTGGCATGTGATAAACTCAGAGGGAAATCTGATAGGGATAGAAGAAAAAGCAGAACTGAAGCCTCAAATTATGACTCCCATACTGTTCATCCTCAAGTGGAGGAGCTCACCAAATTAGTAAAATCCCTTTCCACTGAGATAGAGAAATTAAAACTAGAAGGAAAACAGACCTATAGAAATACTCAAACTACTGATAACAGAGGTAACTTTAGGAGACCAAATAATCCTCCCCAAATCCTTCCTAGAGATCTTAGAAATAGAGAGAGAAATGATCAAAGGGTACAAGCTCCTTTACAAAACAACCTAGTTGTTGATGAAGAAGGAGAGGATGTAGAAGTTGATCCTGAGATTCACTGCTTAGGTGACACATCCCCATCCCCACACTTGACTCAATCTGCTTACGAGCAATCCTTGATGGATATTCAAATAAATGAATTAAGTAAGGGAGAAAAATCAAAAGAAAGTAATAATAGATATAATCTGAGATCCAAGAAAAATGAAGAAAAAACTAATGCTCCTAATCAACCTGCCCAAAAAGAAAATTCTGCCAAGGCTGTGACAGTTAGTAGTAAGGAAAAAGATACTCAAAGTCCACAAGTTATGATCAGAAATCCTGCTCCTGAAACCAAATAAATTCTGAAGTCTAATTCTTCCTTCAGCTTTGAAAATGAGATCCAAAAAATAAAGATCCTTGTACCTTTTTTGGAATTGATAAAAAATGAAGAATTTAAAAAATATCTCTCCAAAATGTTATAGCCCAAAGCCTCTCCAAGTGCCACGGATTCAATGATTCTGCAAGATGAAACACCAGCAGTGATCTTTGGTCCATTGATAGAAGATAGAGATGATTCATCCCCTCCTTTCTATACATCCTTGAATATTCATGATAAGGTGTTGCATAATTGTTTGATGGATTCAGGGGCATCCCACAATCTCGTGCCAAAAACTGTTATGGATGAACTTGGGTTAGAAATCACAAAGACTTACCATGACTTATATTCTTTTGACTCCAGGAAAGTGAAGTGTCTTAGAGTCATTAAGGATTTGGTTGTGACTCTATTTTAGCTACCCCTGAAAAGCATAGTCATGGATATCGTAGTGGCTGATGTTCCCCCCAAGTTCAGAATGCTCTTGTCAAGGTCCTGGATAAAAAGACTTGGGGGAACCTTGCAAATGGATCTCTCATATGCTATCGTTCCCATTTTTGGGGGAGAGCATAGAAGACTTTACAGGGAAGCTCAATTGGCTTACATCATTAGTGATGAAGCAAACCCCACAAATCATCTTGTTTTTGCTTTTGATACCGATTTGGGATCTAACATTTTGCAACTCACTAACACTCTTGAAACTCCTCTTGAAATCAGAAAACAGTTTGTTACCTTTTGTGAGGAGTCTCCACTAACCACCTATGTTTGGAAGATGTTCTTTGATGGAGCATCTTCTAAGGAAGGTGTTGGTGCTGGAGTGGTCTTTGTCTCACCAGCTCAAGAGGCTATATCTTTGTCATACAAACTAGAATTTGAAACTACTAATAATGTGGCAGAGTATGAAGCTCTTGTGTTGGGACTGAGGGCTGCTAAAGACATGGGGATAGAAGAGCTATCAATATTTGGGGATGTTGAATTAAGAGTCCAGCAGATTAAAAATCTTTATCAAACAAAGCACCCTAGGCTTAGATTTTACAGAAATGGAGTGTGGGACTTGGTGGACAGTTTTTTCTCAGCTTTTAACATTTCATTTATTCCTAGAGAAGAGAATACCATGGTTTATTCTTTGGCTGTATCAGTAAGCAATTTCAGAATTCCCATACCACCTAAAATCAAGTATGATGTAGAAGTCAAGCACAGGCCTTCTATACCGGACAATGTAAAATATTGGAAGGTGTTCGAAGATGATTTATAACTTAAAAATTTCCTCGACACTGTTGATGAGTTTTCTGCATTACATATTGATCAGGATCATGATTCTGAAATTAATCCTCATGCTGATGTTTTCCTTAATAAAATTGCTAATCATCATATTGTGCAGCTACCTAGCAATCATATTCCAAAAGGACTAATTCCTTTGGAAAGATTATTTGACGGGAACGATGTGGCAGTGAAAGGGAAAGTATCCACTAATGATGCTGACATAACTGAGTGGAATTTGGGCACATAAAAGAATCCAAAATATGTCAAGTTGTCAAGCAGCCTATCAAAAGAGCAGAGGGCAGAATATATTAAGTTGTTGAAGGAATTTGTTGATGTATTCGCTTGGACTTATGAAGATCTCAGAACTTATGACTCAAGCATTATAGAGCACAAGATTCCATTAAAAGAAGATACCAAACCCTTCAATCAAAAGTTGAGGCAAATCAATCCTATGTTGCTACTTGTCATGGAGAAGGAGGTAAAAAACATTTTAGATGCAAAAATTAGCATTCCTTTGAGGTATTCTAAATGGGTGGCCAATTTGGTCCCAGTGAAAAAAAAGAATGGAGAAATCAGACTTTGCGTTGATTTTCGAAATCTGAACAGAAGCTCTAAAAAAGATAATTACACTTTGCCCAAGATGGAGCACATATTACAGAGGGTGACAGGAGTAGCCAGGATGTCCATGGTTGATGGCTTTTCTAGATACAATCAGGTCTCTGTTTTGCCAGAAGATAGAGAGAAGACGACCTTTACCACTCCTTGGGGTACATTTATGTACGCTAAGATGCCCTTTGGTTTGATGAACGCAAGGACGACTTTTCAGCGAGCTATGGACATAGAATTTATTGGAGAGAAGGACAAGTTTGTTGTTATATATTTAGATGACATAACAATGTTCTCTCAGTCTGATACAGAACATTGTGATCATTTAAGAAAGGTTTTCTTGAAATGCAGAAAATTTGGTCTCTCTTTGAATCCGAAAAAATCATTGTTTGCCATGAAAGAAGGAAAAGTATTGGGGCATATTGTGTCAGTTGAAGGGGTAAGGATTGATTCCAGCAGGGTTGAAGCTATACAAACATTGTCACTTCCTAGATCCAAAAAAGAGGTTCAATCTTTTCTGGGAAAAATTAATTTTTTGAGAAGGTTTGTGTCAAATTTTGCTGAGTTGGTTAAGTATATCACAACCATGCTGAGGAAGGGTAGTGAAATCAAATGGACTGTTGAGTCTCGTAATTCTTTTGATCAGATAAAGAAAGCTTTGACTGAAGCCCTGGTCCTTATCAGCCCAGACTACTCCAAGGAATTTCTTATTTTTTCTCTTGCTTCTTTTGATACAGTAGCAACAGTTTTATTGAAGAAGAACGTTGAAGGCTTAGAGCAACCCATTGCCTTTTTCAGCAGAGCATTGAGAGATGTTGATTTTAAATTATGACATCATGGATAGGCAAGCCTATGCATTGGTTAAAGCTATCAAGTCCTTCAGAGTTTATGTGTTGCATTCAAGAGTCATTGCTTATGTCCCATCAATTGTTGTAAAAGAAATTCTTATTCAGCCTGATATAGACGGAAAAAGGAGCAAGTGGATTGCTAAAATCCTTGAATTTGATTTGGAAATTAAACCTACCAAATTGGTTAAAGGCCAAGGTTTAGCCAAGTTGTTGAATGAATCAAATTGCTTGGCATTGGGGGTAAATTTCATCCACTCATGCTCAGAAAATCAGCATGCTGAATTAACTGATAAAGGTTCTCAAGTCACCCCTGCATTGGCAGATTACAGCTGGTACAAGGACATTATATTTTTCCTATAGAATTTAGAGCCTCCAAATGGTATGGAAAAGAACAAGGTGAGAGCCTTAAAACTCAAATCAATAAAATATTTCCTTGTTGATCAAGTTTTGTATTGGAAATTCCCATTAGGAGTGCTTTTGAGGTGCCTAGACCCACAAGAAGCCCAGAAGATTATGTCTGATTTTCATGACAGTTTATGTGGGGGGAATCATTATTGGAGAACCACGACATACAAGATCTTCAGGGCTGGGTACTTCTGGCCTAGTTTTTTCACCAATGTTTGTGCTAAGATTAGAGCCTGTGTTAAATGTCAGAAGTTCTCTGGAAAGCAGCAGCTCAAGTCTTTGCCATTAAAGCCTGTGGCAGCTTCAGGACCCTTTCAACAGTGGGACCTAGATTTTATCGGGGAAATTCATCCCGCTTCCAGTGGTCAACATAGAGGGATCTTGACTGCTACAGATTACTTTACTAAGTGGATTGAAGCTATTCCTGCAAGGAATGCTTCCCACAAAGTGATCATTGGTTTCCTTGAGGGCATTATGGCAAGGTTTGGGTGTTTGAACATAATCGTCACTGATAATGCTGCATATTTCAAGGTTGAACCATTGATTCAGTTCTGTGAACAGTTTGGAATCACATTTATTGACTCTACCCCTTACTACCCTCAAGGGAATGGGCTTGCAGAATCCTCAAACAAAAGCCTTATAAAGATCATTAAAAAGTTGTTAGAGGAGAGCAAAAAGACATGGGACTCAAAACTCAAGTTTTCTCTATGGGCTGACAGAGTGACGACAAAGTGGTCCCTGGGACTTTCCCCTTTCCAGCTAGTGTATGGAGTTGAGGACATTTTTCCTTCTTAGCTTGCCTTACCTGTGGCAAAATTCTTCCAAGATTACCAAGGGGAGCCTGATCATATGATCAGAAGGATTCAACAACTGGTTGAAGTGCAACAGACTCGGGAGCAACTTGTAGATAAAGCACATGATCATCAACTGAAGATCAAGTAGGCATTCGACAAGAAAATGAACAAAGAGGATTTTCAACTGGGCGATCTGGTGCTCAAGTGGGATGCACCGAAGCAAGATAAAGGCAAGCACGGTAAATTTGAATCTTTATGGATCGGTCCCTTCAAAATCTCTAAGGTATTCTCTAATAACACTTTCAAGTTGCAGAATATGAAGAATGAAGAAGTTTTTGGTGGCCCTGTCAATGGGCATTTTCTGAAAAAAGTACTTTGCTTGAGCTTTGAGTGGATTTTCATGCCATTGTAAATATCATCTTTCTTTTATTTTTGTTTCAATAACTGACCCCATAGCCCTACGATAAGGCACTAAATCTACTCATTCTTGGCAGCCCGCAAGGGGGCATGCCATCCCCTGTGGAGCCAATGTTATCACACTAAGTTGCCTTTGGTTTTTTAGTTTGTTTCCATCTTTTCCTAAGCCTTAGATTTTAATTTTTTGAATTTCACCCCTTTTAAAAATTGTGTTTGTTAGGACCCCCTTGACAAATAAAGTGTTGAGTCATAACTTATTTTTTGATCCTCATTTGATTTTTTGACTTAGAAACGTTTTTGTTCATGACTTAAAATTTGGTCCCCCTCATGATTTGTCACTAGGATCAATCCTTTCCACGACTAGATTGATTTGACATACCATTTTCCTCATTCATGCCCTCGTAGCCATGCCTTGTTGTCCTTTGCTTACCTGTCCAATCATTTTTTGAAATGGAGCGTTGCCCACTCATTAGGAGTTTCCGTAGCACCTTTCTCGTTCATCATTTTCCACCTTGAGTTATGATTACAACGCTGATGTCATTTTCCTTGTTTTCAGCACCAGGAGTTGGTTAAAAAGATGCCTTCAAGATCTCATATTTACGAGCTCTGATAACGATTTGTGATTTCGAAAAACTCAAGATTGTTGCACTGTGCAAATTCCCAACTCTGACCAGTCGACAACAGTGTTGCCAGATCCGATGTTGAGGTAGATTCAGAGGCCGGGATGTTCGTGACTTCATCCTGAAATATCACTGAGGCTTCAAACAAATGCTTATCCCATAGGTATCCCGTGTTTCCTCCTCTGCACATAAATTTTCAAAGAGAGTTAGCGCTCAGAGTTTTGGATTATCGGGCTTGCATAGTTGAAGAAGACCTTTCCTCACACCGTTATATCATTGTCTCCTCTCATTTCAAACCTATAAACTTCACTACATGTATGTCAAAGTCTGATATATCCGCCCACAATAGCTACTGAGCTCACATCATTTAAACAGTTCTATCCTCTGCATACGCAGTGCGCTACCTAAAGGCGCTGCTTATCCACACTGTGTCTCCCCTGCTTCCTTTGACATTTGAGTCAAGCATTTTCTACCCATTTTCAAAAGGCCAATTACAAAGTACCCTCTCATTGTCTAAGTATTCAATAATTGCACAAATCTAAGGGAGGAATTTCCACAGCCAAGTTTTAGCTTACTAGCAATCAGTCTGGTTTAAGGGGAAGTTCTTGTAAAAGTGCAGCTTTGAAGCTTGACTTTAGGTCCTCCTGGTCATTACCACCCCATAGCCATAAGAAGCTCTCATCCTAAGCTATGGAGACTCCTCAGATGAAGAAGTCACACAAGGGGGGCAAGGTAGTTAGAACTGAACCTGTGGATATACATCTTTTTGAGACAGAGCCCATGGCAAGAGAATTTTTTCAAAGAGTGGG
>JASDQU010882643.1:34309-45229 GCA_032191745.1 Picea mariana
TGGTATTAAGGTGGGATGACAAGTCCAAGCATAGAAAATTCTATAACCTCTGGTTTGGCCCTTTTAAGGTGGTTGAAGCTCTGGGCAATAATATGTTTATCTTACACAATCTAGATGATACAGAGATATTTGGAGGTCCAGTAAATAGGTGCTTCCTGAAACACTACTTTGTTTAAGGATGAGGGAAGGTCCCTCTTGTAACATAGATTCTTTCCTTTCATTGTTTCTTTTCATTAGTTAGTTGTGTATGAATAAATACTCCATATCCCAACAAAGGCACACGGGTGTAGTTTCAGTTTTCAATTCAATAAAATGCATGGTTGATGCACAGTAGCAGATAACATAGAGCTAGAAGACAAAAAATAGGTAAGAAATGGAAGGTAAGAGAAGTCGTTTAATCCTAAGGCACTGATATATATTTCTCAGCAACTCACAGAGACGAGCTATCCCTAGTTGGAGCCAATTTCATTACCTAGGTATGCACCCCTACCCTCTTCTATCTCTCACCCTATCCATCCATCAATGTTGAGATTTATTGTTGTGTGTTTAGCTTATTCCCCATTCTTTATTTGTCATGACCCTTGTCTGTCTTTGCATATTTGCACCATAATTTTGTTTTCTTGAAAATGTCACATGTTCTGGTTTGAATTTGTGTTGTGGGGAAAATCTCCCTACGGACTAGCAAATAGAGTTCAGACTTTGCATGCAGATATGACCGAAGAGAAACTACTTTCTACCTTCATCCTTAGATTTAAATCCCATTTTCTTAGTAAATGCATGGAAATATCAACCTACCTCGTTCCTAACATTTGATGTCGATCCTCCATTGTACTTGATTACTTTTTCGCAATACTCCTTCCAAAGCTGACCTGCATCCAAGACAAGCAACAACTACGCATGCATCCTACTTATATACTAATAGGTTAGAAATCCAAAACATATACTAATAAAACTATAAAAAGTTCATGAATTGGGACGGGAAAAGCATTTTCTTTATTACTTTGAATGAGTCCACTTACAAAAGTTCAGACCGGCCACCACTCCATGAACCTGATCCTGGGCTCCTCTTCTACTGTCCTCAACTGCTTTGCTTTGAATCTCCTTTGGCACAAGGAAAGGCTAAAGGGTTGGGACAATGGGAATACGTAAATGGGCAGAGTTTCTTTGCTATATTTTTTCCTTCTCCAAATGGGACCCCTACCCCTTCTTTTATAGGCTAGAAGGAGCTAGGTATTTGGATGAACCCTCGGCCATGCATGGCCGGGAGTTTCATTTAACTCACCCATAGATTTTGTGTTCCGTCAGAAACTTTCCTTTTTTCGTGCTTTTGTCGGTCCACGCAGGTTGTTTTAGGTCAGCCAGTGTGTACACGTGTGCAGTAATGGATTAGGGCGCGTGGGCCTTTATAAAAGAGGATTTTCAGAGAGTTGTTCAACAGTGATATGGTAAAGAAGGGATATGAGTTGACCTGATGCCAGGTAAGCATGTGTGGTGCAATTTAGGGTTATAACAGATGCCCCCNNNACCAATCTTTACTGATGTGTCAAACGATTGAGCCCAAGGATCAGGAACCGAGAGGTGTCGTCTGCAAAATAACAAATGTCTCACAGAGGCGGGCATACCCATGCTAGGGATAAAATAGAATCATGGCTACCAATCAAATTCACTGTAGATCCATGTCAAATAACTATAAAGAGTAGCCGCAAACAATACACAGCGGAGCTACATCTCGAAATCAGAAAGACATACATATAGAGTATCCATCTTCTAGAAGTTGATTCGGCCTGATGGCTGGAGATCAGATCTTTAGAGCTCAAGCAACAACTTCAAAATCTTCGAAACTCGGGTAGGAGTGTAATATGAGTGTACGACTGCACTACCCAGAGGTCTTTGACGGCTCGTCGATCATGGACTTGATAATCTTGATGATCAAACTGAAGGCTTCAGTGATTTCGAACAAGGACTTGATTGGATGTTCAGGATGGTCGGGTATGACGACAAGAGACATATTGCAGAGGGGTCGACTCAGGCTTGGTGACAAACTTCCCTTGGATAACAGCACGACAAATGATGAGACTCAGGCAGCATGGCATTAATCATAAGTCTACGAAGCAAGAGGCAATGCAAACTCTCCATATGTTTGGAAGGATAACCAAATGGTGGAGGACACAACTCTATATGGCGAGAAAAGCTTCCTAAAGTCGTACTACATCCCATAGTCTGATGAACAAACGGACAGATGTGCTTTATCCAAGGGCGACTCATTATGCTTCCAATAAAGAAAATACTTTTCCCTTCCTCTTTTTGGGGTATATTTGATTTTTTTGTTCTTTTCAATAATTGTGGAAAAAGAATAAAGGAATATTACGTTACAAAGGAGGAACGAGTGTTGCAAACATACAAGCTCAAGGCACAAGGACAAGACTGATGTTCTAGTAGAATGATACTCGAGAAAAATTCTCTGGGGGCCAAAGGTGTTAAGACGCAGAAGCAAACTGTTACAAGGCTGGCGTGTATGGTATGCAAACGCAGTTAACAAAACACACAATGGTAACGTCCTTCGATGTAAGTTTAACGATCCCAGAGAAGGTAAGCTCAGTGGTTTTTCACATTTAGAGAGTCTGAAAAAACATAAAAGGAGACTCCATTGGGTTACCTTTTTCAAAGGTAGTCTAATCAGTTCAAAAAATGGGTAAACTAGCACCGACAAGACGTCTATTCAAAACCATTTTAACGAGTGTGATAAAGACAAGATCACTCGGCCATTTTTTCATTTTTAAGGAGTCTGAAAAAATCTTAACTATGGACTCCGTCAGAAATGTTCTTCTGGACCAATTTTAACGAGTGTGAAAGAATAAGGTCACTCGACAATCTTTTCAATTTTAGGGAGTCTGAAAAGAGCTTAACTGTAGACTCCGTGGGGGTTTCTTCTTCATAAGTTTAGTCCCTCGGGCCCGAAAAAGAAATAAAATTATACCTGAGAGTACTCTTCTATAGAGCTCAAGTTCCATAGAGTATACCTTTGTTCGTATAGTTGACCATCCGAACCGAAAAAGGGGTAAACTACCACCACACAGACATGACTTCAAAGTTCTGTTTAACGAGCATGAAAGGCCACAAGATCGCTCGGCAATATTTTCATGTTTAGAGAGTCTGAAAAGGGCTTAAAAGAAGACCCGTTATTTTTTGGGAGTCCTAAGGGTAAGATCAAGAGTGAAGAAGAATCATGCAAGTGAGGCTCAAACTCATATTCAGGAAATACTATAAGGACTCCTGAGCCTATAGTGTTTTAGGGACGGCACGGACACCATAATGCAACGAGGACCTACCTAGGGAATCCATGTTCTGGTAAGATCTACCGCCAAGTTGCGACACTTCTAAAGCAGATATGATGGTTCCATGTTACAATCTGATGGGATCAATCCCATGGCAAAGGAAAAAGACAACGAGACACAAAATTTGGGGTAGTAACCTAACCTATATGCTCAAGTTGATTCTTGGAAAAAATTTCATGGACCATCAAAATTTCCTCAAAACTCAAAAAAATGTCCCAATACCCAATCAAATCCCTCCCATATAACTCCTGAATCACTCTAAATGGTTTTTGGTCTAAAGAAAATGATAAGGGAGGCCAAAAAAGTGACAAAAAGAGGCCAAAAAGTCTATAAATAGAAGCTGGCAGCTCATTATCACCATTGTTGATTTGGAAATTGACTCTGGAGCCAAAAGACCCCCTTTGATAAAAACGGTGATTCCAGGAGCTACAGTGGATGAAACAAACTTTTGTCTAGACCAAGTAAGTACAAAATCCCCTATCTGGCTATTCAATTCTTTAATTTGGTTTTTTATTTCATGTTTTGGGTGGGCGTCGACCTTTAAAAGGTTGGACCTAGGTCCATGCGGGCTATCTCTGGACAGGCCGCATGTACACTTGGGCAGAGTAAAATCTGCCTGCGTGTACACGCGACTGTCACCTAGATAGCACGCGTGAACCCCGCTTTATGGTCAAAAAGAACTAAAGAGCAGTCACTCACCCTCCTAAACTTGGTTGTTTTGGTAGGATGTATGTCCACTGGAGGGAAAGGGAGCATGAAGAAGTTAGTGAGTTGGTTGCGGGAGATCCGAATGCGGTGGTCACATTGATGCAATGTGATTTGCTAAAGTTCTTCCTGTGTCCGTTTATGCGAGTGCAACCGAGGCTACTGAATGCCTTGGTTGACTATTGGCACCCTGATGCAGAGGCCTTCATGCTAGAGGGGCAATCACTGGTGCCCACCACCGAGGATATCTACTTTTTAACTGGCCTCTCGAGGAGAGGGGAACCAGTCAATTTCAGGGCATTTCCATCGGGGCCGCATAACATAGCAGAACTGATAGCCCTACACTGTGAGGCTGGGACAAACTGTTTGAGCTCCTAGGTGCCCATAAGTAAGATTACTAACCTATCACTGCAAGCGATATTATTGCTCATTGGGCAGATTACCGGTTCAGCGGCCTTGCAGCAGGCATCCCGCGCACAGATGAAATGTGCTATCCAGTGCTTGAATGCACAAATTTTTGACTGGAGTACCACACTACTGGATTGTATGAAGAGGCAATTGATAGATTGTCGTCAGCGGACACAGAGGAACTTCGGGTTCAGGACTATTTTGTGTTCCTTCTTTTTCAAGAGAGTTCCGAGCTTTAGTCCTTGGGAAGTGGTACGAGGACATCAGGCCTCTTTTCCTGCAGTATGTAGATGGGCAATATTACTGCCGTGAAAGGGTGGTGGAAGGACCAATGAGTCATTCGATGATGACATTTTTTCATGGATGTCACGGTAGATCTCTGTGATTGAGGATTACCCTTATGCAGGGATAGACTTTTCGAGAGATTCTGACATACCCGTGCCTCCTGGTGAGGAGCGAGGGGAGATGGGTAAGTCTCCACCTTTGTAGTTTTTTTGTTGTATATGTAATTTTTATGTCATTTTTGTTATATATATCATTTTTTTCTATGCCAGAGTATTTAATGGATATATGTTTGTTGCATGCAGATGTGGGACCCGTGCAACCTGTCAATTATGCACGGAACAGGCATCGTCCTCGGCCAGGAGCCGTAGTTGCCGCTGTCGGGGGACTAGCAGTAGCAGGAGACCTCCCAGCTGGGGAGGCTGAGAGAGTACTCAGATGAGTTGAGCGGAACTTTACTGCACTCACTCGCACAGTCCCGATGGCGGAGATTAAGGACCTGCCGCCATCCATGCAACCTCATGTAGTGGGGGCACCTCGGACGTGGGTCTGATTGTTTAGGCGTTTAGCCCATGCTGTGGACTAGTATAACGGGGCCCATAGGCCCTGAACCTATATAGACATTTTACATGCCACAAGCACTACTTGTATATATTTTTTGAGGGCATAAGCCATGTGACTCGTTATTGGTCTTATTTTTTAGGTGCTTGCGTCCATCTATGTACTCTGGTTACTTTATGATATTATATATGATTTTTTGATCTTTTGTGTCTNTATCACCATTGTTGATTTGGAAATTGACTCTGGAGCCAAAAGACCCCCTTTGATAAAAACGGTGATTCTGGGAGCTACATTGGATGAAACAAACTTTTGTCTAGACCAAGTAAGTACAAACTCCCCTATCTAGCTATTCAATTCTTTAATTTGGTTTTTTATTTCATGTTTTGGGTGGGCGTCGACCTTTAAAAGGTTGGCCCTAGGTCCACGCGGGCTATCTCTGGATAGGCCGCGTGTACACTTGGGCAGAGTAAAACTTGCCCGCGTGTACACGCGACTGTCACCTAGATAGCACGCATGGACCCCGCTTTATGGTCAAAAAGAACTAAAGAGCAGTCACTCACCCTCCTGAACTTGGTTGTTTTGGTAGGATGTATGTCCAATGGAGGGAAAGGGAGCATGAAGAAGTTAGTGAGTTGGTTGTGGGAGATCCGAATGCCGTGGTCGTGTTGATGCAATGTGATTTGCTAAAGTTCTTCCTGTGTCCGTTTATGCGAGTAAAACCGAGGCTACTGAATGCCTTGGTTGACTATTGGCACCCTGATGCAGAGGCCTTCATGCTAGAGGGGCAATCATTGGTGCCCACCACCGAGGATATCTACTTTTTAACTGGCCTCTCAAGGAGAGGAGAACCAGTCAATTTCAGGGCATTTCCATCGGGGCCGCATAACATAGCAGAACTGATAGCCCTACACTGTGAGGCTGGGACAAACTGTTTGAGCTCCTAGGTGCCCATAAGTAAGATTACTAACCTATCGCTGCAAGCGATATTATTGCTCATTGGGAAGATTACCGGTTCAGCGGCCTTGCATCAGGCATCCCACGCACAGATTAACTGTGCTATCCAGTGCTTGAATGCACAAATTTTTGATTGGAGTACCACACTACTAGATTGTATGAAGAGGCAATTGATAGATTGTCGTCAGCGGACACAGAGGAACTTCGGGTTCATGACTATTTTGTGTTCCTTCTTTTTCAAGAGAGTTCCGAGCTTTAGTCCTCGGGAAGTGGTATGAGGACATCAGGCCTCTTTTCCTGCAGTATGTAGATGGGCAATATTACTGCCGCGAAAGGGTGGTGGAAGGACCAATGAGTCATTCGATGATGACATTTTTGCATGGCTGTCACGGCAGATCCCTGTGATTGAGGATTACCCTTATGTAGGGATAGACTTTTCGAGAGATTCTGACATACCTGTGCCTCCTGGTGAGGAGCAAGGGGAGATGGGTAAGTCTCCACCTTTGTATTTTTTTTGTTGTATATGTAATTTTTATGTCATTTTTGTTATATATATCATTTTTTTCTATGCAAGAGTATTTAATGGATATACGTTTGTTGCATGCAGATGTGGGACCCATGCGACCTGTCGATTATGCACGGAACAGGCGTCGTCCTCAGCCAGGAGCCGCAGTTGCCGCTGTCGGGGGACTAGCAGTAGCAGGAGACCTCCCAGCTGGGGAGGCTGAGAGAGTACTCAGATGAGTTGAGTGGAACTTTACTGCACTCACTCGCACAGTCCCGATGGTGGAGATTAAGGACCTACCGCCATCCATGCAGCCTCATGTAGTGGGGGCACCTCAGACATGGGTCCGATTGTTTAGGCGTTCAGCCCATGTTGTGGACCAGTATAACGGGGCCCATAGGCCCTGAACCTATATAGACATTTTACGTGCCACAAGCACTACTTGTATATATTTTTTGAGGGCATAAGCCCTGTGACTCGTTATTGGTCTTATTTTTTAGGCGCTTGCGTCCATCTATGTACTCTGGTTACTTTATGATATTATATATGATTTTTTGATCTTTTGTGTCTTATGGATCACGTGTGAAAAAATGTATTTACATGCTTATGTCAATGTTCTTTCATATGTGTGCAAGATGCCAATCTAAAATTTGATTAGCTAGAGTATCTGTGATTTGGTTTAATCTCCTAGGAACATGAAAATATGTAATATAATCAAAGTTTCGTTCTAAGAGATGTACCCTAAGGAATCATCGGTGTAAGGTTGGATCATGAACCCGGTATACTTTGTTTAAATGAGACACAACTAGTTGAGCGTCGAGATAGACCCGGAGATGAGAGATACCCAATGACAAGGCGTCACGAAGAAACTCCATAACTGCACTATACTCGGTGACATTATTTGTGGTGTCACCTAATCATACACCTCCGGAAGATAACAACTGGCCTTGAGGTGTAAAGATTACCCAATCTGCGGAGGCAAGCCTCCGAGTGTGCCAACTAGCACTGTCTGCATACCCAACGAACACCTCAAAATCACTTGACATCTACCATATTGACGAAAGATAACATCAATGACACGTCCATAACATCTAACAGAAACTAAAAAGTAGTAGTACAAATACTATACATATGTTACAAAAAGTTACCCACAATGACCTGCCTATGAGTAATACTTCTTGAGGTAGAGCCCATTTCTAGGCTCCGCCAAAGCATTCCCTTCAAAATCAACTAGATGATAAGCACCCTTTTTTAATACCTCTTTTATGATGAAATGTCTCAACCACATGGGTTTGAATTTTCCTTCCCCCAGGGGGTCCTTATCTTGGTCATAGACCAGGACAAGGTTTCCTTCAGAGAAAATCCGAGGATGAACGAACCTATCATACTGACACTTGACCTTATGTTTGTGAGCCTCATCGGCCAGGGCCGCATCATGACGTTGCTCATTGAGCTGCTCAAGGTATACTAACCGTTCTTCAAGTGGAGAAGTGTCTGGCAATAATTGTACTGCCAATTTTAGAGATGGGATCTGACATTCGATGGGCAAGACTGCCTCCAGCCCATAAACGAGTTGAAAAGGTGAGAAACCGGTTGCAGTCTTAACAGATGTTCGGTAAGCCCATAATGCCAAGTATAACATCAAATGCCAATTTGACTTGGCTGAGTTGATAGTTCACTGTAGAATAGTCTTAAGAGTTTTGTTTACAGCTTCCACCTACCCATTGGCTTGGGGGTAGTAGGGTGATGAATGTTCTTGCTGTAACCCAAGATTTGATGTTAATTCAGTCATCATTTTGTTCTGAAAGTGACTACCATGGTCAGTAACAATCTCTCTCGGGACGCCAAACCTTGCTAAGATCTGGTTGAATAAAAAGAGAGTTGCAGTCTCTCCATCATCTTTAAACATTGGCATAGCTTCGACCCACTTAGTGAAGTAGTCTACAGCTACGATGATATAGCGGTGCCCCCTTGCTGAAGGGGGGTTGCAAGTAGTATAATCAATCCCCCACTTGGTGAAGGGACCAACTGTGATGACAGAAAACATGGGAGCGGGATGTGCCCTCATATTTCGAGAGAAGATCTGGCACGGATGGTACTTCTTGAATGATTCTATACAATCTTTGATAAGTGTCGGCCAGAAGTAACTTGCTCGTAGAATCTTTTGGGATGTTGCCAACCCAGAAAAATGACCGCCACAAGCTCCGGTATGGCAATCGTTAAGCACAATAATTGCCTCCTCATGAGTGAGACATCGACGTAAGATGCAGTCTACACCTCTCTGATACAACGTATCATCGAGTATGAGATAATTCTTAGCCTGATGGCGTATACGCCGACGCTCATCACGAGAAGCAGAAGCGGGGCACTTCAAAGTCTAGAGATAGATAAGTATATCTCTGTACCAGGGATCTGAAGATGTGATCAAAAACATATCTCCCCGGATAGGCAATTCTTCAAGCACAACGTCACCTGACTCAACCGGAAGTTCCGAATTAAGTTCTGCGAAGACCAATGATTTTTTGGACTTTGCTAAAACGAAGTCTAAGTCAAACTCCTCGAGGATGACTATCCATCTACTGATTTTTCCATCTATAACTCGTCATGTCAACATGTACTAGAATGGATTCATGACAACAATGACGGTGGTCTTGCGAAACAGAACATAATGACGGAACCGATGAACAAAATGAATTGTTTCCAACGCAAATTTTTCTATATGAGAATAATTGAGTTCTGGTCTTACGAGGCCTCGGCTCAGGTAATAGATCACGTATTCTAAGAACAAATCATCTTTTTGAACTAAAACCATGCCAATGGTTGACTCTGGTGCAGCCAGATATAATAAGAAATCTTTGTTATAGTTAGGTCACCGAAGCAGAGGGGTAGTTGTGAGGGCGTGTTTTAATGCGTCGAAAGAGCATTGAACGGCATCATCCCAGTAAAAGGGAACGTCTTTCTTCAGTAAGTGCATAAAGCCCTTGGTGATTTCGGCATAGTTGGCGATGAAGTGTCGTAAAATGTTCACCTTGCCTTGTAGACTCTGAAGTTGAAGGATTGTGCGTGGGGGGGGCAACTGGATTATTGCCTCCACCTTGAGAGGATCGACCATGATCCCTGTTGTTGATATGATGAAACCTAACAAACGTCCTGACATTACGCAGAAGCTGCACTTGTTTGGATTCAAGCGAATCCTAAAGTAGCGACAGCGTTCGAAGATAAGTCTAAGGTGTGTGGGATGATCCGATCTCTTGCGATATCGTGATGCTAAATCATCTAGATAGGCCTCGACTATATGCTTGAGATCATGAAAATCAAAAGACATGGCTCGTTGGAAGGTCGCTCCATCATTTTTAAGACCAAAAGGCATTTTACGATACACGAATGTACCCCAAGAACAAATGAATGTCGTTTTGTGTTGGTCTTCGGGTTTGATTTGGATTTGATTATATCCCGAAAAACCGTCCATGAAAGAAAAGGTTGCACAACCAGCACATTCATCAATGATCTAGTCGATGAATGGTGTTGGAAAATTATCTTTGGGACATGCCTTGGTCAAATCACAGAAGTCGGTACATACACGAATCATACCTTGTTTTTTATTGACTAGCACAGGATTTGACACCCATTTAGTCAAATGGATAGGATATATGAAACCTGCCTTTAGCAATTTCTCTACCTCAATCTTGATGGTTTTTGCTTTCCTAGGATTAACTAGACGAAGCTTTCGTCAGACAGGCTTGGCATCAGGATACATTGTGATTTCATGTTCAACAATTTTTGGATCGATACCTGGCATTTCCTCATAAGACCAGGCAAAAATATCGCGGAATTCTTTGAAAAGATATGTGTAGATTTGAATCTCTTCGGCAGAGCAATCTGCTCCGACGAAGATGTTCTCCACGACACCAGCGTTTCAGGAGATGTTGATTGGTATAGCTTCAGCGATAGTTTCTATATTGCCCTCAGCATAAATTTCATGTGTAGCTAAGAGATTAATAGGACACGACTGATCTCCCGTCATGGTCACGGTGAATTCTCCTGCTTCAATTCATCTTAACTCTGGGAGAAAATATGATCTGTGATGAAGATATTCCCAAGGTTTGTCCGGACTAGTCATTGCTTCGATTACTTCTTCATCAGAAGGCAATACTAAGTCTAACGAATTGA
>JASDQU010882646.1:15979-32256 GCA_032191745.1 Picea mariana
AATAATACACGACCAAAAAAGTGTCAGAAGACCACCCAGGCATCGGTCATAAACAAAAGGCATCGAATGTAGGAGATATTACACTCCCGTAAATCCCATACATCATGGTCACAATGGAGGATATGATTAGGAAAGTGCCAGAGCTAAGATACTCTGACCATGATGTTCGAGATGCGATGAAGTTTCCATAACTAGCAGAGGAAACTTATTTGGAAGAAACGGGGGAGATAGGACCCCTAGGAAGACCTATCATGGAGTCCGCGCAGTGGATAACCGGGATCTACAATTATGGTATCATGAACCTCTCGGACATACTGCACTTTGGGCACGGTAAGAATGTGGGACTATCTGTGAAGCAGTTCTTGGCCAGGGTACATGGAGGTATCATGTGGATGGATAGGCCAATCCCCATTGATGTGGCATTTATTTCCAAGATTACAAGGTTCCCCATTGTTGGCGCCCAACCCAAAGAGTACTTAGAGAATAAAGCTCGATAGAAAGAAATTGTGGAGATCGTCAAAGTGAAGTTTGGAACAAACAAAGGGAACTAGGGAATAGTCCTCAAATACATCAATGATGTTGCGACACGGTTCACAAGAAATATAATGGCTTGCAAATTGTTGAGGAAGTGCAAGAAAGAATAGGCCCCAACAAGAGTCATAATAGTAGTTGTGCAGTGTGAAAAATAGGTAATGTTTAGTTGGGAGTCATACTTGTTAAACCATTTTTTGATCGACTGTAGGGATGCGTAGGACAATGTCACTCAGTTCCATTATTCATGGTTCCTCATCCTCATCACTTTGGTATCTTGGAAGGAACCAAAGTTCTTGGATTTTATAGACAAGAAGGGGAAGTGCTACGTAGCGAGATATAAAACCCTCTAGCAAGCCAAGAATACTAAGAATCAACAAGAAAAGAGCACAGTGTTTGCCATGGTTCTAGAGGACATACAGTAGGAACAAAAAATGTATGGAGGATTCTTGTTGAGGTGGTCTAGGAGAACAAATGGATTGCCCAGTTTAAGGCATCCAAACATCACATGTGGATCTAGGCCACAAGGGACCCGAAGAAAAAATGGTTGGAAATGGAGTATTGCATGTCAAGGGAAGAGGTTGAATGGATTATCAAATACTGGCTCGCACAGTGGAAGGTGTCGGTTACAAAGAAACAAGTCAAATCCAAGGAACAAACAAAGATAGGAACATCAACAAAGACAAGTAGCCCAACTGACAAGACTAGAAAGGATGTAGAGCACACTCAAGCATTAGGAAGCAATGCAGCAATGAAAAATCCAAGGAGGAAAGAAACAGTGTCAAGGGTAGAAGTCAAGGGCGATGGAAAGAATGAAAAAACCTCTCGACCCAAAGAGGAGGCTACACAAAAGAAGAAGAGTGGGGCGCATCCCTCACGGGCGTAGAGAACTACAGTGCAGTAGGAGGAAAAATGAAAGAAGATGAAATACCATAAGAAGCCTCCAGTCATCACCATTACAGAGAATGATGTCGAGTTAGTGGAAAAATAATTCCAGGATAGGGGAAAAGATGTGGTCTTCCCAACAGAGGCATAGAGGGCGGCGATCATGGATAAGTTGGTGGAGTTCCACGATACTATACAAACACTGCAGATTCTTATAGTTCAGCAAGGTATAGTGCAACGTCCAGAGAATACATGGAAACCAATTTTGCGGAAGGAATAAGAGACAACAATGGAGATAGTGGTGAAGGGAAATGACACCTTCATGGTCATACAACAAATGTTGCGAGTTGATGAGGAGACAACATGAAATCCAGTTGGGGATATATACCAACTTGAGTTGTCTATGGCATAGATACCTACAAAGGAATTATACGGGCTACAAGCAAGTGTGATCCAAGAAGTCCAATCCGCAGCTTGCATAGATGCCACGAACTTGGAAGTTGGTAGGGAGGTTGCATAGGTGTTACAAATTACATGTGACCAATTGAATCTGGATAAGGAGGAGGGGAACAAACACATAGACAATTTAGAGAAGGCACTGACAACATTCTATAATAGTATCCTAGATTGCGCGCAAGAGCCAGAAGACACACTGGAGGAAAAGTTTCATAGAATTGTGCAGATCATGGAGAGATACCAACAGGAGATCATAGAAATCATCGAAAAATTGACTATGAATACACCACTAGAAGTCTAGTATTAGAGAGAACAGGAGGCCACTGTTCACATAGAAAGTATTGCACAGGAAGCTAAGCAAATGGAAGAAATATATGAGAAGACTTATCAAATGTGGACCAGCATGGAAGACGATGAGAAAATCCAACAATTGGTCCAAAAGCAAGAGAAGATCATGACATACATTCATTAATTAAAGTAACAATATAAGGAAATGGCCATCCTAGAGAGGATGAGCAACACACGAGATATGAAGAACCTGTAGGAAATTTGATAGTTGCATAGGTGGACAAGTAAGCAAGACAGGCTCAATTGGAGCCACTACAACAAGAAGCAGAAGGGATAATAGAAAAATTGTAGGAAGATAAGGGGAAAATAGATAAAATACATGTCAAATGCAGAACGATGTTGGAAGAGAACATTACAGAGAAGAGTCTAGAAAAGATGGCAAATTAGAGAAACCAAGTTAAACAGAAAGTAATTTAGTTGGAAAAGGTGTTCCAGGAATTGCAGCTATCCATCCAGAGTGTGAACTAAGGCACAGTGGCTCGAGACGAGCCACATATCAGTGTTGGGGGAATGTTGGGGAAGGACTTTTTTGGGAGAATAATTTCTACTTTGGGTGAAGGTCTAGTTGGGGATAAATAAGTCTATTTTTGGGCATAGGCCTAGTTGGGGAGAAAGAAGTCTATTTTTTGGAACATGACTATTTTGGGAAAGAAAAGCCTATTTTTGGGGTGGTTGCAATATGGGGTGGAAATGCAACATGCAAAATAGGATGGAAAAGGAGCATGCAGAAGAGGAGGGAAAAACAACATGCGAAAGGAAGAAAAGAAGTGTGGCACGCATGCAGGAAAACCTAGCCATGTTAGGGTTAGGGTTTTGGGCATGAATGTAATGGATATAATATAGTAGAATAGTATAAATAAATACCTAGGAGGCCTAAGTAGAGGTTGTTGGTCTATTGTTCGTTGTTTTTTTTGGTCAGTTAGTAAAAGAGAGATAGTGTGGTCAGAGTCAGCTAGTTTTGAGGGTTAGATCACAGGATGTGGAGCCTGGTGTGGTCTAGTCTGCCTCACAGAGTGTAATTACCCTCCTTTTTTATTTTAATCTTGAATAATGTAATGCGCACAACGCATATTTTGTAGAAAGATGAATAAAAGAGCAGAAGAGACAGATATTTGTGGACATAGCCCTCAGGGGGTGAACCATGATAAATATACTATGTTTATGTGTCATGAATGGTTAGTTTATTGTTATGTTACTTATTTGTTAAGAATGAATGGTTAAGTTGATTATGAAAACATGCATGCATAGTTTAATGAATGAATACTAGAAGTAGACAAATGAATAATAATGTTAATGCATGAGGAAAAGGATCATATTACAGTCCCAATCCCTTTCTTGACTGCAAACACCTGAGTATTGCAGTCTCTCATAAATCTACCTCGGGTGAGACTGTGTTGTGTACTCGGTGTGCAACGTTTCCTTTTGGTTTACCAGGAGGGCTAATAGTTTGAGGGTTTTGTTGGAAACCTTTGAGATCAAAACCTGGGTCAACCCAAGCATCCAACACCATATTCGTTCAAGAGAATATATGCCCATATTGGAACATCGAGGATGATGTTCAATTCAAAGGGGAGAGGATGTAATGTTGCTCAATTTACACACATTTAAACATTTAATTTCTTGCTAGTTTATGTTGTGAAACTATTGGAAAAGACTTATGTGGAATTATATCATCATAAAAATTGATGATGAATATTTTTGTAATTCTAATTTTCAATTTGTTTAATTAAAAATAAACAAACTGATTAGAGAATCCAGTTACAAAGAGTAAATCATTATTCCATGGGTGAGTGAAAAGGATAAAAACCACTAGAGTAAATTATTGTCCATAGGACAAGTGGAACCCTACTCCCAAAGGTGTTGGATGTGAGGGAACAAGCTAGCACAAAAATAGGCCAACAAGATTCCCTAGGATTAGGGATGAGGCCAAATCGAAAATACATAGGCAAGTTCTTAAAGAGAAGTATGTTAAGAGGTAGGATGCTACTGAGTACTTGTGAGAAATGAGTTTGATGGTTTTGGAAAGAACAAAAACTTTGAGAAATATGGAGAAGGTTATACAGTTTTCAGCCCCTATGGAATAATGATTTAGGCTCAAGGGTGACAAGAACAAGTAACATTGGATGTTAATGTCTATGGTTGGGAGGAACTAGCTCTCTATTCAATTTGGTTTTATTTATTGAAGCATGCTCAATTATGTTCTTTAATTAATTTATTTTTGTTTCGTTAATGATTTATCAATATTGGAGTAGAGAATAATTCCATAATATATAATGTTTGTTGTAGTATATAATGTTTGTGAAATTTGCAGTATTTATTTATATCTGATAGAATATTTTGTCCTTCTTGTCTTTGAACAATTTGCAGAAATACATACTTTAGAAAGAGTAATATTACAATGAGAAATAAAATAAGTCATAGAATAGTGTGTAGATTGCTATTCATGTAAAAAGGTTATTACTTATAA
This sequence comes from Picea mariana, assembly GCA_032191745.1. Taxonomy (NCBI): domain Eukaryota; kingdom Viridiplantae; phylum Streptophyta; class Pinopsida; order Pinales; family Pinaceae; genus Picea; species Picea mariana. Next base: position 20,667 of record JASDQU010882646.1, read on the forward strand.
ATATTGTAGTGAGGAATAAAAATAATCCATTTGTATACATAGTAGAGATATACCATGCTTATCTATATGTGTTATATTTTTTCTATGTAATGGTTTCTTTTCGGACATTAGCTTGTTCAAAAGGACAAAAGAGTGAATCGTTTATATATATATATATATATATATATATATATATATATATATATATTACAATAAGTAATATATGTTTTTAACCATAAATTGAAATGCACCATGATGACAGGTGTAAGGTTCGTAACTAGAGAACCATTTCGAAATGACATGGAATAATGTAACCACTATGGAATAGTTATAAACTTGTTTACATCCAAATGAAAACTTCAAAACATCACTGAAATCAAAGAAATCAATACATGATGCCAACAATTAAAAAACAAAAAGAAAATATGAATATATATTTGAGTTGGGTATCACAATAACCAGGTTGGAATATTAACTAGTTATTCTTATACTACAACAAAAAAAAATTGTACCATGGCTATTATTTTTTAAGAGGATAAATAATGAGCTCGTATATGCTTCGGTAGGGAATTATACAACATTAATTAACCATTTTATCATAGTAACTTAAGTCTACATTATCATTCAACTCATGATGGCACTATCGACATGGAAATCATTCATAACCTATGAAGAATATACATGGCTAGCCACCAGAACGCAAGTCCCGATACTTGGTATCGATGAACACTTGAGTCTGGCATCACCCAAGGGTTTCAACATACCCTATACAAAACCCATAAGCAAATTTTGTTAGATACATATGGATGCTATGTAATAACATAACCTAAAACTACCAATAACATAACCTAGTTTCAATCACATTGTTTAAGCAAGAGACATGAAAAACATGATGGAGATTAGAATGAATGGGCAAAGCTCACTAATAGGCCACATGTACAATGCACTGGAGAACTTAATAAGGACCATAAAATTTGGGCGCCAGTTTCTGACAATATGCGCCCTTTAGTGAAATTTTCTTATAAGGTTGCAGTCGAAGAAATACCTGGTCTCCTTCAAAAAATTGACGTTCCGAATCAACTCGATCGGTGTGTTTTTTCATGATTCTGAGCCATGAACAAATTCTCTTTGAGGGTACAGAGAATAGCCTCGCGAACTGTAAGTGTTTGGTCAACCGCCTTGACCTTCGATGCACCTGGCATGTAGGAGAAAATTGAAGGTGGTTTTTGGCCATTGATTGCTTCAAAAGGAGTCATGCAAGTAGTTGTATGGTAAGAAGTGTTGTACCACCATTCAACTAATAGTAACCATTGATCCCATTGATTTTTCCTTTCAGAGGAAAAACACCTCAAATAAGTCTCCAAACACTTGTTGACGACTTCAGTTTGACTATCAATCTGGGGATGATAGGCGGTGCTGAGATGTAATTGGGTTCCCTGTAGTATGAACAGTTCTTGCCAAAAATTACTGGTGAAAGTGGGATCTCGTACAAAAACAATAGAATGAGGCATTCCATGAAGCTTGAAGATATGATCCATGAAAAGTTGAGTCATAGTGGATGTGGTAAATGGGTGTTGAAGAGCACATAAATGAGCATACTTGGAAAGAGGATCCACAACCCCCATGATGGATGACTTATTTATTGATTTAGGTAATCCCACAATAAAATCCATAGAGATGTCCCTCCAAATAGAGGGTGGAATCAAAAGTGGTTGGAGTGTGCTAGGACGTTTGATGGTTTCTCCTTTGTTGTGTTGAAAAACAACACATTCGGCTACAATAATGTGAATGCCATTTTTCATACCATCCTAGAAAAAAGAACATTTGACCGAGTCATAGGTTTTGGTAAACCCTGAATGCCCATCTGTGGGAGTAGCATGAATCTTAGAAAGCACCATGGATTTAAGTTGTGACTGTTCACTTAAATACAAACGACCTTTGTAGAGAAGCTCATCATTATGCCAAGAGTACGTTGGGGAAACTGGATATTTGGCTTGCAATTGTTGGATTAGATGCAATATTTTATGATCATGTATCCATTCTTGGTGCACAACTTGGATCCAATCTGGTACAATGAAGGAGAGGGAGAAAAGGGACCCTTCATCTTCATATTACCGAGAAAGAGCATCAACAACCACATTTTATTTTCCTTTCTTGTAAATGATCTCATAATCATAACCAAAGAGCTTAGTTACCCATTTTTGTTGCTCTGGGGAGGAAGGTCGTTGCTACAGAAAATACTTGAGGCTTTGATGACCTGTCTTAATTTGGAAGCATTTCCCCAGGAGGTAAGGGTGCCAGAGATCTACTGCATGCAGAATAGCCAACATTTCCTTTTCATATATTGATTGGCCCAAATGGCGTTCTGGCAATTGTTTGCTGGTAAAGGACAAGGGTATGCCTTCTTGCATAAGGACTGCTCCAATTCATCTACCTGAGGAATCATAGTCCAAGACAAAAGTCTTTATGAAATCAAGAAGGGCCAAGGCCAAAGTCGTACACATAGACGCCTTCAAAGCTTGAAAATATTGATCTGCTGCTAGATTCCAAGTGAAAGAAATATTTTTAAGGAGAGCAGTGAGAGGGGCCACAACCTTTCCATAATTCTGAACAAACTTGCGATAATAACTTGTTAAACCCAAAAAACCAAGCAAGCCTTTGATAGTCTTGGGGCAAGGCCAATCCTGCATTGCTTCAATCTTTTTAGGATCCACCCGGACACCAGCCTTGCCAAAAATATGACCCAAGTACTCTACTTTTGAGGTGTCAAAGGCACATTTAGAGAGTTTGAGGAAACGTTGGTGCTGAGAGAGTAGATGAAGAATTTGATCCACATGGGAAAGATGGGATTGCCAAGTTTTTATATATATGAGAATATCATCAAAGAAAACTAAGACAAAATGGTGAAGAAAAGGATGGAAGACATGATTCATGAGGCTTTGGAAGGTAGAGGGGTCATTACACAAGCCAAAGGGCATGACCAAAAATTCATAGTGACCCTCATGATTGCGAAAGGAATTCTTGGGTATGTCAGCTTCTTGCATATGTATCTGGTGGTAGCTAGAACGCAGATCAAGTTTAGTGAAGTACTAAGCACCACTCAACTCATCCAAGAGATCATCAATGACAGGAATGGGAAACGTTTCCTTGATGGTGAGTTTATTGAGGGCATGAAAGTCAGGACACATGCGCCAAGTACCTTCTTTCTTAAGTACCATGACCACATGGGAAGAATAAGGGTTGGTAATGGGGAAGATAACACCCACTTGGAGCAATTCCTGCACTATTTTCTCAATTTCATTCTTTTGGGAAAAGGGATGACGATAAGGGAGAACATTGGGAGGAAGGATGCCAGGAACAAGGGGAATGGAATGATCATGAACACCACAATAAGGAGGAAGTCCCTGAGGGGTGGAAAAAACAACTTGATTTGTGGAAAGGATATCTTGGAGGTTAGGATGAACAAAGGGTGTCTCAACGGATTGAATATAATGGATCTGAGAAATAATACCAGAGTGGCCTTTCTTGAGGATATTTTCCATGCGATGGGAACTAATGATCTCAGGAGAACCAGTTGTGAGACCTTGGAATTGATACCTTTGTCCCTCTTGTTGGAATTGCATGGTTAATTCCTTAAAATCCATAAGAATGGGACCCAAAGTGCATAACCATTCAACACCTATCACAATGTCACGACTGCCCATGTCAATGAAAAACATATGAGATTTCAGGTGGTAATGCCCAATTTGAAGAAGAAAATTTTCAAAATGCCCGCCACATTTCATGGACCCACCGTTGGATATCATAATTTCAAAATTATTGACAACACAAATATAGCAATTGGTTTCTTGGGCAATGTGACGATGAATAAAATTGTGGGTTCTACCACTATCAAAAAGGATGATGACCTTCCCATGATTAATATAGCCAATGAGATTGAGGTTTTGTGGGGCAGAGAAGCTAATGAGGGCATGCAAGGAAATAAGTGGTTCAGCTTCAGGTGGGTCAGCAAGCTCCTGGATAGCATCGGGGAGGGAGGGCTCATCAAGAAGGGGAACTATCACATCATCTTTAGGAACATCTTCGGAAATGTCCATAAAAAGTTTGTCTTCCTTACACTTGTTCCCTGCAAAATATTTTTCATCACAATTATAGCAAAGACCCTTCAATTGGCGTTCATCCATTTCATCCCTAGTTAGTTTTTAGACCTTGAGGGGAGTGACAGGGGGATTAGGATTAGTGGGTCGAGGGCAAGGAACAAAACATGGGTTTTTGTTCTGGGAGAAAACAACTTGTTGGGCCTCTTTAGCACTTGTAGTGGCTTCCAACCAAGTCTGAGGGCAGGCCATGCGAACCTGAGATCAAATTTCATCTTTGAGGCCACTGATAAATCATTCACGGAAGAATACATCGTACATGCCCTCTGTTCAAAAGGCCAAATGCTCAAAAGCAATGATAAATTCTTTCATTGTGCCTGACTGTTTCAACTTGGTCAAACGACCGAGATAGTGGGTATCGGTATCAAAAAGGGCATAGATATATACAACAAAATGAGTCCAAGTAATATACCCCTGACGTGAATTTTTACGCCATTGCCACCATTGCTAGCATTCAAGATCTAAATAGAGGACAACATAGCGAAGTTTGGCCAACTCGTCATTAATATGATGTAGAGAAAAATAATGCTCCATTTGAGTGACCCAACCCGTCGGATTAGAGCCATCAAATTTATTGACCTCAACATGAGGAAGATGAGGTTCACGATGAAAGGAGTTGGGTTGAAAATGCAGAGACTGAGAGGAATCAACAACATCGGGTTAGTTTGATGAGGAAGGATCCGCAGGGTGGTTCAACAATTGATTGATAACAGACTGGAGGGTAGTAAATTGGGTTGTGAATTTGGCTTCCATGGTGTCAAATTTGTTCTATACTCTTTCAATCCGGGAATTGTTAGATCCAATATCAGATACCATATTTTCGATGGAGGCATGGGCTTGATTGATGGACGCTTATAGTTCTTGGGTGAAAAACTAAATATCTATTAAATTGAAAATTATAGAAAAATAATTGTAGAGCTCTATTTTAAAAAAAAAGACTAAATTTTGTTCATTCTTTCACCAGTAAAGATGAGGCAAATATTTGAATTCATTCAAGTCTCTCACTTATAGTAATTGACAAATTTCTATTAAAAATAGTTGTGTAAAACCAAAACCAAAAAATCATAACAATTTTTCACAAAGCTCAAAAATTGATAAAAATCTCATGAAGTAAAACAAATTGAATTGATTGATAGATATAGAGTTTCTATATTTCCTTATAATTTTAATTATAGTAACAATATTATAATGATATTAAAATAGGAAAATAAATTTAATACAATGTGGTAAAGATAAATGTAAAAAATATATTTAAAAAATTCCAATTAATATGTAATTTGTTCTAAGTTTTGAAAAAATTCAATTTAAAAATTATTTCTAAAAATAATCAATTAAAAAATAGTTATTTAAATTAAATTTACATATTTATAAATCTTTTAGTTTTTTTAAATACATTTTGAAATTTTAAATTTATTTAAATTTACAATTTGTTAGATTTGAAAAAAATATAAAATATATTATGATGTAAAAGAAAAATGGCTTTAACAACATATTTAAACCTTAAAAAATAGATGAAATCAACTAACCAACCATTAAATTTTATGTTTTTTAAAACAATAATAATGTGAAAGAATTTACACAATTATATATATTCTAAACATAAATAAACATATAATTATGAAATTCATGTTAATTCTTAAATTCATCATTTGCACTTATAGTAAATAATTGCAATTAAATTTTATGTTTGTATAATTTTATTTTATTATTATAGGTTTTTAATGAAAATAAAAATAAGGAATTTAAAATGTGTGGAAATTTTATTTTATTTTTAAAAGTATATTATTATACATATTTAAACAATGATGGTAAAACTATTTATTGTTATTAAGTTTTATTTTAAATTATGTATTTATAATTTTTAAGTATTTTATTACAATTAATTTAAATTATTATTATTTTAAATTTCACATTAAATTTTTCTTGCTCTTGTGCAATTATTTAATATTTATGTTCATTTGAATGCAATATTATATTTTAATGATATTATGTAGATAATCAAGGTACTAAGTGGTATCAAAGCGGGTAGGGTTCCATTGGAACTTCTCAAGCTATACTGAACCTTTTCTAATTGGGGCTTTGGGAGCCGCAACGAAGTCAATCCACTAATTTCTTTCTTTTTGAATGAGTTCCCTACCCATTAGCACATCTGTTTCCCTTAAGTTTAGAATTCATTAGCTAGGGCCATATGAAGTGAAGTATGTCATATATGGAGGATATATGCAGCTAAATGACTTGAAAGGAACAAAACTGCAAGGAATGGTGAATGGTAGTCGACTGAAACTGTATAGGGACAGTTCACCTACTAACTCTCAGTAGTTGCAATGCAGTAAGGAAGCCTTGTGTATCGTGTACTATAGGATAAATTAGGAAAGAAAAATCACAAAAATACATAAACAACAGAAAAATAAGAAAAATACAAAAAGAGGAGGATGTTGGTTGACTAACAGAAAATTGGAAAATGTCGTGCATAGCAGACAATGAAAGCAACACAGGAAAATTGGACATTATGCGCAAGGAATACTGGACACTGAACAAATGACCGGAAAAAAGTGGAAGATACGACAAAACATTAATGAACGAGTCTATAAAGAGGGAAAAACACGAACCAGTTCGATGCTTGGCATTGTTTTAGCAAAGAGAGAGATACAAAGCACAACCTAGGCCAAATTGTGTGAAGTAGAAAGTAAATGAAAACTTNTATCCAGCATGACACCTCCAAAGGTTGGTGCCCTAGGGCGATATACTAGGGTTAGACGATATATCGTACAAAGGAAAGAACGAATTATAGAGCCCAATAACATGGTCGAATTGGAAGATGTCACAACCTCGATGACAGGGTCACTCAGCCTGACAAAGGTAGAGGAGGAAACCTCGACGACTGCATAAGGAGAAATGGGTCAGAGCTCTCAAAACCCAAAGGAAAACGTAAACCCTAATATGGAAAAGCACGTTGAACCTAAGGGAATGAAGGAGAAACAACAGGGGCATGGCGCAGATGAGGTATTGGTCAAGGATATCAAAAATCAGTCGGATACCAAGGGGGAGGAAGAATACATGACCAAAACAATGGCAGAAGACCACCCAACCATCGATCATAAACAAAAGGCATTGAATGTAGGAGAGATCACACTCCCGTACATCCCATACATCATGGTCACAGTGGAGGATATGACTGGGAAAGTGCCAAAGATGAGATACTCTGACCATGATGTTCGATATGTGGTGAAGTTTCCATACCTAGTAGAGGAAAATTATTTGGAAGAAACATGGGAGATAGGACCCCTAGAAAGACCCATCATGGAGTCCGTGCAGTGGATAACATGGCTCTACAATTATCGTATCATGAACCTCGAGGACATACTGCACTTTGGGCATAGTAAGAATATGGGACTGTGTGTGAAGCAGTTCTTGGCCAGGGTACATGCAGGTATCATGTGGATGGATAGGCCAATCCCCATTGATGTGGCATTGATTTCCAAGATTACAAGGTTTACCACTGTTGGCACCCAACCCGAATAGTACTTATAGAATAAAGCATGATAGAAAGAAATTGTGGAGATCGCCAAAGTACAGTTTGGGACAAACAGAGGGAATGGAGGAATAGTCTTCAAATACATCAACGATGTTGTGACGTGGTTCACAAGAAAGATAATGGCTTGCAAATTGTTGAGGAAGTGCAACAAATAATAGGCCCCAACATGAATCATAGTAGTAGTTGTGCAGTGTGGAAAATAGGTAATGTTTAGCTGGGCATCATACTTGTCAAACCAATTTTTGATCGACTATAGGGATGAATAGGACAATGTCACTTAGTTCCATTATTCATGGTTCCTCATCCTCATCAATTTGGTATCTTGGAAGGAACCAAAGTTCTTGGATTTTATAGATAAGAAGGGGAAGTGCTACGTAGCAAGATATGAAACCCTCTAGCAAGACAAGAATATTAAGAATCAACAAGAAAAGAGAACAGTGCTTGCCATGGTTTTAGAGGACATACAATAGAGAATAGAAAATGTATGGAGGATTGTTGTTGAGGTGGTCTAGGAGAACAAAGTGATTGTCAGGTTTAAGGCATCCAAACATCACATGTGGATCTAGGCCACAAGGGACCCGAAGAAAAAATAGTTGGAAATGCAGTATTGCGTGTTAATGGAAGAGGTTGAATGGATTATCGAATACTCGCCCGCACAGTGGAAGGTGTTGGTGACAAAGAAACAAGTCAAATCCAAGGAAAAAAAAGAAACACAAACATCAACAAAGACAAGTAGCCCAGTTGAGAACACCAGAAAGGCTACAGAGCATGCTCAAGTGTTAGGAAGCAACACGACAATGAAAAATCCAAGGAGGAAAGAAACAGTGTCAAGGGTAGAAGTCAAGGGTGATGGAAAGAATGAAAAAACCTCTCGACCCAAAGAGGAGGCTACACAGAATAAGAAGATTGGGGCGCATCCCTCACAGGCGAAGAGAACTGTAGTGCAGGAGGAGGTAACATGAAAGAAGATGAAATACCATAAGAAGCCTACAATCATCACCATTACACAGAATAATGTCGAGTTAGTGGAAAAGAAAGTCTAGGGTAGGGGAGAAGATGTGTTCCACCCAGCAGAGGCGCATAGGGTGGCAATCATGGATAATTTGGTGGAATTCCATGATAATATACAAAGGCTGTAGATTCTTATAGTTCAGCAAGGTATAGCGCAACATCCAGAGAAGACACGACAACCACCTGTGCGAAAGGAACCAAAGGAAACAATGGAGATAATGGTGAAGGGAAACAACACCTTCAGGGTCATACAACAGATGTTGCGAGTTGATGAGGAGACAACATGAAATCTAGTTGGGGATATATACCAACTTGATTTTTCTATGGCATAGATACCTACAAAGGCATTATATGAGCTACAAGACAGTGTGATCCAAGAAGTCCAATCTACAGCCCGCGCAGATGCCACCAACTTGGAATTTGGTAGGGAGGTCACATAGGTGTTACAAATTACATGTGACCAATTGAATCTGGATAAGGATGAGGGGAACAAACACATAGACAAGTTAGAGAAGGGACTGACAACATTCTATAACAGTATCCTAGATTGCGCACAGGAGCCAGAAGACACACCAAAAGGAAATTTTCATGGAATTGTGTAGCTCATGGAGAGATACCAACATGAGGTCACAAATCTCATGGAAATTTTGACTATGAATACACCACTAGGAGTCTAGTATCAGAGAGAACAGGAGGCCACTGTGCAGATCAAAATTATTGCACAGGAAGCTAAGAAAATGGAAGAACTATATGAGAAGACTTCTCAAATGTGGACCTGCATGGAAGACGACGAGAAAATCCAACAATTGGACCAGAAGCAAGAGAAGATAACGACATACATTCATGAATTAAAGTATCAATAGAAGGAAATGACCATCCTAGAGAGGATGAGGAGCACACACAATATGAATAACCTATAGGAAAAGTTGACAGCTGCATAGGTGGACAAGTAAGCAAGATAGGCTCAATTGGAGCCACTACAGCAAGAAGCAGAGGGGATAATAGAAAAATTGCAGGAATATAAGGGGAAAATAGAGAAAATACATGTCAAATGCATAACGGTGTTGGTAGAGCACATTATAGAGCAGAGTCTAGAAAAGATGGAAAAGAAGAGAAACCAAGTTAAACAGAAAGTAATTCAGTTGGAAAAGGTGTTCCAGGAATTGCAGCGAGCCATCTAGAGTGTGAAGTAAGGCACAGTGGCTTGGGAAAAGCCACATATCAGTGTTGGGGGAATGTTGGTGCAGGCCTATTTTGGGAGAATAAATTCTACTTTGGGCGAAGGCCTAGTTGGCGAAAAATAAGTCTATTTTTAGGCATAGGCCTAGTTGTGGAGAAATAATTCTATTTTTTGGAACATGCCTATTTTGGGAAATAAAAGCCTATTTTTGGGGTGGCTGCAATATGGGGCGGAAATGCAACATGCAGAATAGGATGGAAAAGGAGCATGCAGAAGAGGAGGGAAAAGAAGCATGCGACAGGAAGAATGTAATGGTCAAATATAATATAATAGTATAAATAAATACCTAGGAGGCCTAAGTAGAGGTTGTTGGTCTGTTGTTCGTTGTTTATTTGGTCAATTAGTAAAAGAGAGATAGTGTGGTCAGAGTCAGCTAGTTTTGACGGTTAGATCATAGGATGTGGAGCCTGGTGTGGTCTAGTCCGCTTCATAGAGGGTAATTACCCACCTTTTTTATTTTAAGCTTGAATAATGTAATGCGCACAATGCATATTTTGTAGAAAGATGATTAAAAGAGAGGAAGAGACAAATATTTGTGGACATAACCCTCGGGGGTGAACCATGATAAATATACTGTGTTTATGTGTCATGAATGGTTATTTTATTGTTATGTTACTTATCTGTTAAGAGTGAATGGTTACGCTGATTATGACAACATGCATGCATAGTTTAATGAATGAATACTAGAAGTAGACGAATGAATAATTATGTTAATGCATGAGGAAAATGATCATATTACAGCCTCAATCCCTTCCTTGACTGCAAACACTTGAGTATTACAGTCTCCCATAAATGTAACTCAGGTGATACTATGTTGTGCACTCGTTGTGCAACGTTTCCTTTTGGTTTACCAAGAGGGCTAATAGTTTGAGGTTTTTGTTGGAAACCTTTGAGATCAAAACCTGGGTTAGCCCAAGCGTCAAACACCATATTTGTTCCAGAGCATATATGCTCATATTGGAACATCGAGGATGATGTTCAATTCAAAGGGGAGAGGATGTAATGTTCCTCAATTTACAAACATTTAAACATTTAATTTTTTTCTAGTTTATGTTGTGAAACTATTGGAAAAGACTTATGTGGAGTTATATCATCATAAAAAATGATGATGAATATTTTTGTAATTCTTATTTTCAATTTATTTAATTAAAAATAAACAAACTGATTAGAGAATCAAATTACAAAGAGAAAATCATTATTTCATGGGTGAGTGAAAAGGATAAAAACCACGAGAGTAAATTATTGTCCATAGGACAAGTGGAACCCCACTCCCAAAGGTGTTGGATGTGAGGGAACAATCTAGCCCTAGGATTAGGAATGAAGCGAAATCGAAAATACATAGGCAAGTTCATAAAGACAAGTATGTTAAGAGGTAGGATGCTACTGAGTACTTGTGAGAAACGAGTTTGATGGTTCTGGAAAGAACAAAAACTCTGAGAAATATGGAGAAGCTTATACATTTTTCAGCCCCTATGGAATAATGATTTAGGCTTAGGGGTGAAAAGAACAAGTAACATTGGATGTTCATGTCTATGGTTGGGAGGAACTAGTTCTCTATTCAATTTGGTTTTAGTTATTGAAACATGCCCAGTTATGTTCTTTAATTAATTTATTTTTGTTTGGTTAATGATTTATCAATATTGGAGTAGAGAATAATTCCAGAATATA
>JASDQU010882647.1:13437-29807 GCA_032191745.1 Picea mariana
ACCGAAGTTGAGAACAACGAAGTGAATCTCAACCATTGGTAGGAAGAGGATGTGTGGCGCTAGATCCAAGAATCCAGAGACTTGGCCCTTTCGGGGATTTGTGTCTAGAGGAGTCGGTAAGCCTCGAAGCTTGAAGCCGCAAAGTAACGAGGATTGTGAATCTACGGATCAACGTGGATAAATCTCAATCGTATGATGTGGGTGATGTGACTCACTGACGTCATCTTGGGTGATGTGGAACTGCAACTAAGATGCCACGTGTCACCTAAATTTGGCCGATTCACCTACCCTTTATGCATGTTAGATAATGACACATGTCACCCCTATCGAGGACACATGTCACCATTTCCCTCACCACGTGTCAGCTTTTGGTTCGTGCCCGCCTGGCCAACATGGTCAATGACATGTTCGAGACTTTGGGAGTTTGGATAACTTCAGGAGTTCAGAAGATTTGGGGCATGGTACAATATAAGAACATACAACATAAAATGGAGAATGCCTATCATCGAAGGGCCAAGGCCACGTGGCGAGATTTCGAGAGTTCGGGAGTTTTGGGCATAAGTATGGAAAAAAGGATGTTCAACAAATATCATCGGTTGTCAAATGCCGAAGCACCAACGACGATCGTCGATCGTCAAAATGTCGAAGGTTCAATGACGACCGCTGACTATCGAAATGTCAAAACATAGGGCAGTCAACGTTATACGCCAAACATATATCACGGAATGGATAAGTCTATGTGGCGTGATTTCAGGGAATAGGAAAAAGGTATGTTCAGTGCCAAATGACAAAGACCCTAACTAATAACGCCCGGGTAATTTCAGGACTCCATAACACATAGACCCAAGATTTTATTTTAGTGTGGTGGTGACTGTTAAAAAGATCATGGTGAGCAATAACCAACAAAAATCTCAGAATTAGGATTTGAAATAGTTAGGAAGAAAAAAAATTTGATTCCCCATCCCTAGAAAGGGTATTTAGGGGTTGGGTGTGTTACAAATTGGTATTAGATCATGGCAACAACACATCTCCTACTTGGGCTCATGCACAAGTCGCATAAAACTATCATTAGAGAACTTATGGGGTAACACCCTACCTTACTCCCCGATTAGAATAGTTTTCTTTCTGCAATTAGATTAATTGCACATTGCATATTTCACTCTACATTTCCATCACCATCCCCACTCATTTTAGTAATGGTTGTCGAGCCAAAATTTGAATGGGTCTCCTATACCAAATAGTGTGAGGTCTAATTGGGAATTTATATTGAGGAGTACCCTTATCCAATAAATGACACTTTGTCCACATTAAAAAACTCTAAACCATATAAGAGGAAGAGGGTAACTCTAACTAAAACTTAGGTGTAACATGCTTCACTAGTATTCCAATTCTATGCAACACATTACAAAAACAATTCAAAGAATTTGGCTTATTCTAATCTTAGATGACATCATTCCTTAGTTTTAGGATCTTTTCACCCTGTCATCTTGTGAGGGAACTAAGTAAGACAACTTTCACTACAAGAATTATGCATATTTGAAATCATACATCCTTCTAAAGATATTATAAATAACCCATTAAAAACAACTTTATTTTGATACTTTCCATAGAGGAAAAAGTAGTAACATGGAAATCTTGTGGCACTTTTAACAAGGAATGGAATGAAAAATCCAACAATTTCAAAATAATTCAAGGGTACTTCAAAAGTATGTATAGAAATCTAATCTACAAAAGAATAAAAAAACTTACAACTGAAATATATCACAATGAAAAAAAATTGACAAAGGAAAACCTTGCTAACCATTGTTGCCAAAAGGAGCAAGACAACAACTAAAAAGTGAAGAACATAAACATTACAAAGTGAATATTTTGGATCTAACCCTGAGTGGAAAGGATATGGACACAAGTAAATAAAATCATATTTGCAAGTCCCCAATGGAGTTGTGAGAAAATGACATATTGTAAGCATCTAATATATCCTACCTATCCAGTGATCAGAAGAATTTAGTTTCACCCCTATTTGAAGTTCAACACAAAGACGAGGCTACCCTCACTTCGTATGTTCATATTTTTGAAGAAAACAAAGTGTCCTTAAAGAAAGTTAAGGGACTTGTGTGCGAGCTATCTTAGGACCACTCGATAGGTCATTGTCCTCCCTCAACACCCTAGAAAGCTAAAAGTAGAATAAACTATGAAAAAATTAAAGAAAAGGGAATTAAAAATGTGCTAAATTTTTTGTACCAATAATATAAACAAAGCTAAGGATGTTTTGTCTCTCATATGTCACTTGAAAAATGATAAACAATGTCTTTCTAGGGTCAACCCAAGGTCAAAACTAGATAATCGGGTAAACTTTATATGCATTGTCACTAATAAAATGGATCAAACACACTAATAAAACCTATAAGAAATGGAATTTTTGTAGCTATTTTGCGTGGAAATTGAGGAAAAGAGGGTGAATGACAAAATCTTGCACCTATTTAGACCCATAAAATGTAAAAAAGTGGTCAAAAAGCAATCCAAGTAAAGTAGAAACGAAATCCAAGTAAAGTAGAAATGAGATGAGTGAAAATATAATTTTTTTAGCTCATATATGTGTGCATTAAAAGGATACTTCAAGAAACATAAAATGTGTTTCAAGTGTTAAAATTAGCCAAAAAAAAAAATTGAATGCATGTTTCTCTCTGATTTTTGCTTAATTTTGTGATGATTTATGGATTGGGAAAAAAAAATGAACGTTGTTATTTGACTAACAATAGTGTATATTTCTCTTAAAATAGCCTCTTACTCATTTTAAGGTGTAAATTCAAGTGTAGGAAACAAGGCTTTCACTTGGTGTTTCAAAACCATTGAGGTTACAATGATTTTCTTTAAGCCCAAATGACTGGGAAGCAAAGAATCTGCTATAGAAAATCACTTTTGTGACAAGTAAAGGAAATGATTTATTTGTAAAATAGAGAAAAATTTGAGGTCATTAAGGTTGTAACAGAATTGGGGAAAGGGTGGACAATAAATTTTCGATGAATCATTAATTTATTTTTTACAAATTTTATGGTAACTATTAGCATACAAGTGAAAGGTAGACCATATTATTTTAACAATCCTCACAATCCTTTTATTTTGTAATATTATGTTACCATAAAGTATAGAAAGATTGAGCTTTAGATATATCCATTCACAATAGTAGTTGGAAATCCAAGAGCACCTTATGGAGTTCAAAGGGAGGTGGTTATCCTCTTGTTTCATAAGTAGCACTTGTGTTTTATTAAAACCACTTTGGTGGAAAAAAGATACCTATGAAAAGAAAGAGCCCAAAATTTCCTTGACGAACTTTATCTTAGTTATCCAACCAAAATATTATTCATGCCAAAGGAATACTAGTCGATCCTTTGCAACTTGTGAAGTAAGGTAAATACAACCAAATTCTTTCAAAGGACACTCACTCTTCCAATATAAAATGAGAGTCTATCTATGAAGACCTACTAATAAGAGTTCCTTTGACATTTAGTATATAATAATTAACAATGCTTGAAATAAATACTAATAATCCAACCATGTGGCCCATTAATAAGCAATGTTGAACTCTATACCAAAAATTGCAAAAGATGTGAAACATTTTGTGTTTTTATGAGTTTTTAGTTTTTATGCAAATTTTTTAGTGCAACATCCTTTAGGGGATGCTGTAACACCCTGTTGACGGGCGATTATGACACACCGTCAACGAAAAAGGAAGATCTGGTCTGGGGTTGTCTAGTTAACCCAAGTCATTTAAAATAACCTACCCCAACAGGTTTTATGGCTTCGTTAGCCAATGAAAATGCTAAAGTAACTAAGATAATAATATCTAATTATATAATCATATAGCATACGTTTAATTGATAATACTATCTGTTAATCTATATGTATATATATCTATCATATAATCAAATTATGTACAGTTATGTATGTACAGATACAAGGTTTCAATAAAGCCTTGTGAAAATGACAATTTTAATTAATGAATCAAAGTTTAAATAAGATGTAAAACTATAGAAAATCGTTCTATTACTATAAGTAGAAAATAACAACAAATGAATGAATAAGATTGGAAACGATATAACAGCAATGAACAAAGCATTAAATTTGGAATGATTTAATCGTTATTCATTTGTAAAGTAAATAAATCAAATGAAAAGAAAGCTAACTAACCTGATGTTGATCAACTGTAAAGAAAAGGTGCTAATCTATATTTGTCTTTCTGCATAATGTAAGCTTCACTTAACCTATTGCCAAGCATAAATCTATGGAAAGAAGCAAAGAATGATATTTCCTGAAACAACTCAAGGAAATTTTTTATTTCGAAAGCAATCTATGACAAAAAGAAAGACAAATAAATTTTTCTCATGTAACTTTAAATTATTCAAAAGCTAGGGATGAAATAAACTTCAATCTCCGAAAAATTGTATTATCAAAATCTAACATTCGACGTAAACTCAAAATGCTTAGATAGATGATTAGTCACAAAAATTATAATAACCAATAAATAATGGACCATGTGAGAGATAAGGACAACATGAAAACATAAATGTTGAAAAGACTAAAGTTAATTCATAACATATACGTTTTTCATGCCCAAAAAATATATGAAAGCTAATAATCACATTGTACAGTCTACAAAATGACTAAATCCAAAAAGTAAACTGCATTCCATATATTTCTCAAAAAGATAAGTCCATCATCAGGTCCCAAAAGAATTTCCCTTGTCTCTGGGCAAGCACCAGTATTTAAACTAAATTCATGGTTTGTTTCTCATATCTTACAAGATAGAGACAGATCCATTTTAATAAATTATTTACTAAAAAGTAACCAAAAAGATAGGTCTGTTGTGACAACTATTCAAAATAATTACATCATCAAAATTTTCTTGAAACTGTTTCTCAAAATGAAAATTACAAATTTGAAGAATTTCCAACTATTTACTCGTTCCTTCAACCTTTTCACATTGATATCCTTCACACCTGAGGAGAAAAACGAAATTTAATTTAGAAAAGAATCTAATAAACTAATTAAAGAGAAGCTACATAATCTATGATTCTGTAGCTAGTCTAATAAAAACAAAATAAAACAATTTCAGTTATCACTAAACAAAACAAATGTAAATTCCAAGAATAATGTTTACCCATTAAACCTTTGAAAAATAGACATGAGATCATTCTGAATTGATAACAACGTTGAAATTGGTAGAATTTTTTATAATAATATCCCCTGACCTCCTAAACCTTTTGCTGGCCCTGGGTGAAACTAGTTGGATGCTAGCTCTCAAATCCTCGTTTTCCTTTTCCAATGCCAAGTTAAGAGCCATAACTTGATTTAGTTGAGCCCATAGATAAGGTATATCCTGGAAATACCTCTAAATCCAATTAAAACAATCCTCACAGTATACTTGTTCCAAATTCGGTAGTGCGAGAGTATGATCTGAGTTTAATGGTTTATCCTGCGCCATAACCTTTTTCAAATCATACTAGATGCCTGAAAATCCCTCTTGCTCTTGTAGAAATGGAGGAAATTTAGACACAAAATCATATTGGGGTGAATCTATTCTAGTGGCATCAGAATTGGCGTCATCGACAGAGATCATGTCCTCGATATCAAATGTGGGGATACGTTTATCATGGTTCTAATGTCGATTCTTGGTCATCCTTGAAAGAAGTTTTCCATTCCTTTTATTCCTGAAATCTAAACCATCAACCCTCTGTGTGTTTTTCTTACTCTGTCTTTTGATTTTAATTTCGTTTTCATAAACCGATTTTTGTACAACATCAGGGACGACATGTACCTTATCCCTTATATGACTCAAAAATTCCTCCAAGGACTTCTTTGGAATGAATACATGTTTCCTGGAGGTCAACTTGGCCAATGGATGAGAATCAACAGGGGTATCGAGAGTTAATGCAGAGTGTTTTGAGACTTGTATTTCTACTCGAAAAATTTGTAGAGAGTGAGATGTTAAGAAAGGTACAATATAATAGCCAACACACAGAGGTAAACTATTGACCGGTTCTTGTGGCAACGAAAAAAAACCATTCCTAACAAGGAAATCATTCCATCTATCTCCTACCATTAAGAAATGGGCATTAACCAAAACTTGGATTAAACCATGGTGGAAAAGACTAGATTCAGAGTTGGGGTTTTGTCTTTGATATAACCTGGACATATTCTATAGACTTTTAAGCAAATAAAATGGCAAGATTAACTTAAAAACTAGGAAGACCATTAATAGGCGCACATGAAATAAAAATACCAGTTCATAGCATCCCTCATAGGTGACGAACTATTTTATTATCAACAACAAACCATGCCAATGAGATTTGAACAGATGGATGGGTGTACCTTTAACGTTGTAGCATGACTTTCTGGAAATCATCAATAGATGTCAAGGGATACCTTCTATTTTCAGGTTTTTGAACCAGCAATCTCCTTCCTGTGACAGGCCTGTGGCCTCTGCTATTGATTCCTCATTAACTTGTAACTGTAGGTCACCTATTTTATTTCTAGCACTGTCAAAGGTATTGGAAAAATCTTGGGAGACTTCTAGATTAAAACCCTCGAATGACTGTACAAATTTAACCCATATGAAGACGACGAGGTCATATACAACATCATTGTGAGAGAGCAGAGCCTGTGAGCCATTTGGCTCTACCCTAACTACATGAGCCATAAGCTTGATTATGATATACTAGAAGGTGCTAGAGAAAATTTTGACATAACCATATGTTCATCAAACTTTAAAAGTTTTAAGATTATAGGTGTTTCAAAGGCTCGTTTAGTTTTATAAGGAGAGAAGCCTTTAGAGTTTATCAAATGTGTTCATACAAAATGATTTCAATCTCATGCTTGACAATCATGAAATTGAAATGGGTAAATGAGAAGTTTATTGAAAAAATAAAACTCAAAAATAGAAAGTGATCAATCAAGCAATTCTTCAAAAAATCATAATCAAACTCTTCGCAGACAAAAAGAGGCAGCTAATAAAATTTCT
Source organism: Picea mariana (assembly GCA_032191745.1). Classification (NCBI taxonomy): domain Eukaryota; kingdom Viridiplantae; phylum Streptophyta; class Pinopsida; order Pinales; family Pinaceae; genus Picea; species Picea mariana. Next base: position 20,456 of record JASDQU010882647.1, read on the forward strand.
TTTTCCAAGCTTGTGTTTCGAAGATCGACGAAGAGATATGAATATTTGGCTACCAACAATGGAAACTCACTAGGCGAAGCAATTATCTCTGCATCATCAAAACTTTATATCAAGGAAAAGAAAGATTCGACAATCACTAAAGACAACTTTGAAACAGATTAAGAGTATTAAAATTAACTCAGAAAATCAATACAGTCAAACTCACAAAGAATGCTTTGGCAGATGATTGTAATATAAAATTTAGTTTTGATAAAAAAAGGTGACGATATTTATAAAAGTAACTTCAGTACCATTGACAGGGCCATTGCTACTAGAAGGCGTTCATAGCCTTGACAGGGATGTCATTTAACCCACTCAATTACTTTAGTCCCATCCAGAAGTCATCTATCCACGATATGAACATTTTTGATATATGATCAATTTAAAAACATGCCTGACAGATATTGGATCCGACATTGCTTCGCTACCAGTAGGCCTATTCAATACCCCAACGAAGTTGTCTTGGTATCATGTGCGCATTTACCTGCTACCAGTAGGCCTGTTCAGTACCCCGAAGGGTTTACACACATTTACCACATGTTAAAGTGTTTCCAACTCTCTTTAGTCATTTATAAAGATAAAATTTTTGAGGTTTCATGATAACAAGAGAGCGGGGAGATATTAAAGATCTAACAACCAGGTCATCATATGATTGATCATTAATATTGTTTTTTGTTCTTTAAGAACTGATAGTTTTCATCATGGTTTAGACATTTAGATTTCAATTAAGAAATCATCTCAAGGATGGGGAAGCGCTTTGAGTTGATCTCATTTGAGCCGAGACAACATAAAAAATTTAAAGATGATCATACTTCCCCAAGATCTTGACCAAAAATCAAGAACAATGGTCTGACAGAGATTTCTAGAATAATTGTCTTATAGATCATTGATTTGAGTTAAAAATTAACATTTAAATGCTTGAACTAGTTCAGCTATTTTTAGTGATACATCTAATTAAAAAACATTCCCCTCAATAATGAATTGTGAATTAGAAATAACTTTTAAGAAAACAAAGAAAGTAGCAAAAGAAAATAATCAATCATAAAGAAAAAAGAAAAAAATAAACAACTAGGGATATTTACAGGGGGCAGGTCTGATTCTTCTCAAGTGAAGTATTTCTTGAGAGTCTATCCATTCACTGGAAAAGTGTCTGGTTGTCCCTCCAAGTTCTGTAAATGAAAGGAGCTAGGACCCAAATTTTCTACAATGACATAAGGTCCCAACCACAGGTTTTGAAACTTAGTGTGTTCTCCTTTATCATCATGTGCTTTGTCCCATTTGAGGACCAAATCTCCCACATTAAAGTTTCTATCCAAGGAGGAGCTTGTATCAAACTAGTTTTTAACAATCTGTTGGCGTTGGTCCAATTTATGTTTTGCTTGCGTCCTAACTTCTTCTAATTTTAGTAAAGCGTTGATTCGATTCTCTAAAGGGGGACATTCTTCCTCCTGGACTTTCTGAGATTATTTCAGTGAGGGGAGCAAGACGTGGGGATGAAGGATAGATTTTCTTTTGTAGATGAGGAAGAAAGGAGAATTACCGATGGAAGCTTTTGGAGAGACCCTATCAGCCCAAAGTGCGTTATATAATGCATTGTGCCAATTTTTATGATTTTCTGACACTATTCTTTTTATTATTTTGATCAGATTTTTGTTTGTTGACTTAGCCAAGCCATTTCCTTGGGGATAATAACTGACTGAATATTTTAGCTTAATCCATTTTTCTAAAAAAAAAAAATTATGTCCAAGGAAGAAAAATAAGAAGCATTATCTAAAACTAAACATTCAGGTATTCCAAAATGAGTAATAATATGAGATTTGAAGAACGAAATTACCTGATTCGTGTTTACTACCCTTAACGATAAATCTTCATACCATCTCGTAAAATAATTTGTCATCGTGAGAATATATTTGCATTGTTGTGAGGAAGTTGGGTTAATTGGTCTTATGATATCTAGGCCCCACTGTTGAAATGTTGTATCTACTATAACGAGTTGCAAGGGAAATGTAACCTTCTTGACCCGCCCTGCAGCTTTTTGATAGATTATACATTTGTGAGCCAAAGCATGAGCATATTTAAATAAGGTGGGCCAATAGTAACCATCCATAATTACTTTTGGGTGGTCGTGTCTCCACCAAAGTGACCCCCGACATTACCGAAATGTAACTTAGCTAGCACCTTTTCAGATTCTTCTTTTTCTAGGYAGYGCAGAAATASACCATCAAAATTCTTCTGAAACAATACATCATTAATCAATTGAAAAGACGAATATCTAAGCCTTAGTTCTCTTTTRTTTTTCGGATCAAGGTTTCTAGGAGTATTTACGTGCAACAAATAAAATCTGATATCATTATACCATGAATTAGGTGCATTTTGTGCACAACATATTTATGTTTCATTATGCAGATTTTCGGTTGGTGTTGTTGGTTGATTTTTTGGTATTTCAACTAAATCAACCACTAATTTGCAAAGTCCTTGACCTATAATAATTTGTGGGGGTACTATTTCAAGATCATACTCTTGAAGGGAGGTCATCCAATTTTCCCTTTTCTCCCCAAGTTCCTTTTGAACTAACAGATTTCTTACAGCAGGATAAGGGACAATAAATTTTACCCTAGATTTCCACGGGTAGGATCTGAAATGTTTAACTTCCTTAAAAATAGCGTAAGCTTGTTGATCTATTGCAGGATAATTTAATTCATATCCTTTAAGAGAAGAACTCATAAATGAAATGGGTATTTTGTTATTTTCAACATTTTTCTAAGTAAGCACTGCTGCATAAGATCTATCTGATGAAAAAGTGTATAGCATGAAATCTTTGGAAAAATCAGGACTCGTCAAGGAGGGAGCTTCAGTTATATATTTTCTAATGGAATTAAAAGATAGGTTTTCTTGAGGTCCCCATTTGAAAATAATATACTTTTTAATCAGGTTTTGCAGAGGCCTAACCATCTCAGAAAAACTTGGGACAAAACGTCTAATGAAATTTATTTTACCCAAAAAAGATTGCATTTCCTTTTTGGAAGATGGGGGAGGGAGATTGGAAATATCTTGTGTTTGATCGGGGTCTATTCTCATCCCGTCTTTTGATACTATAAATCCCAGTAATCTTCCTTGTTCCACTACAAAAAAGTGATTTCTTAGGATTTATTGAAATACCAAACTTATGACAACATTATAGTACAGATCTAAGATGTGACAGGTAGTCTTTTTTGTTCTTTGAAAAGACAGTGACATCATCTAAGTAGACAACAACTAACTAGTTGATAAGACCATGAAAGTAAATATCCATTGCCTTCTGGAAATTGGCTTTGGCATTAATCAATCCGAAAGGAAGTTTTCGATAGGCATAGGTGCCCCACAGGATGCAAAAAGTGGTTTTCAACTGATCAGATGGATACATAAGGACCTGGTTATATCCTGAGAAACCATCTAATAAAGATAGTCTTTCAGAACTAGATACTTGTTGCAAAATTTGTTCCATTGGAGGAACGTGATAATTGTCTTTATCAAAGGCTTGGTTTAAATTACGAAAAATGACACAAAGTTGAATTTCTCCATTCTTCTTTCCTACTGGGAATAATTTGGATACCCATTGGGTATGACGAACTGGAAAAATGATCTTGGCGGTTAGTAATTAATTTAGTTCCTTTTTTACTATGGGTTCTAATTTAGGATGCATTTTCCTAAGTTTTTGCTAAAATGGTTGGGTTTGGGAATTCATGGGAATTACATGTTGTATTATTTTTGGATAAAAGGTTTTTAAATAATCATATGTCTAAGAAAACACATCTTTAAATTATTTAAATAAATTTATGAATGCAGATCTTTCTTGTTCAGAACACCCTTGGCCCAGATTAATATTCTAAGGATTATCTCGCGTTCCTAAATTTATAGTTTCGTAAAGTAATGAGGAATTGTTCGTTTTGCAATTTACCACTCCCCTAAACTTGTCATGTAAATCATAATTTTTTTCTAATCTAACAACAGACTTAGGGATATAGTTTACCAGATCAGATGATACTTCTGCAGAACGAGGGTCAAGTATTACCGAAAAATCACGCAGATTTTCATTGTGAGTACTTTCATCAACTACAGCATCTTGGAAAGTGTCCTCCATATGAAATTTTTTTATGATTTGTTGGTCATTGTAAAGTACTCTCCAATTGGTAATATTGTCAGGGATCGATGGTCTAAATAAAAATTCAACAGAAAATGCATTAGGAGAAAGACCCTCAACAGGTAATAATTTGGAAGCAACATTAGCCAATAAATCAACTTCAAAATTACTAGATCTAGGAATGGAACTTATGTCAAAAGCGAGAAATTTATGTATTAAGTGCCATACCTCAGTTTGGTAGTTTTTGAGATGGGACGATAAACAATGAATAACATTTTTTACCTTCTTAACTACAATTTCAGAGTCACCAAACATCACTAAGCTTTACACCTTAAGATCCACTGCCTTCTTCAGTCCCTGTAAGAGTGCTTCATATTCTGTTGAGTTATTAGTACATTCAAATTCTAATGGACAAGAAATGAATGTATTATTACCTTTGGGTTCAATCAGAACACAACCAACACTGACTCCTTCACGATATTTAGATCCATCAAAGTATAAAGGCCAGATTTTGTCGTCATCAACAATGTTTGGATCATTTTTTAAAACTGTTATCTGAGTATGAGATGATATTTCATATTGTTGTTCTGGTTTTGTAATAGTGGATATTTCAATCATGAAATTTCCAAAAAAAAGTGTTCATTCCTTGAGCTTCAATTGTATTTACACCAATGGTAAAAGGCTCATTGGAATCATTTAAATCTATAACAGTGTACTTCAAATAATGTTATCTATTAATTATGATCTAGTTAGGCTAGTCATTTTTAGATAACCACAGATGATGTCAATCTGTAGTGAAATAATTGTTCAATTTCTCAGACCAATCTCTGCTAAAAAACAATTCATAAAATTCTGGAATATCAACGAAAACTATATCAATTACCTGGTGTACTTTTCGGTTAGATGACAATCTAATCAATACATCCTTAAGTTCACCAACAACTATGACATTGGTTATGTCTAATTGAATGATTTTCCAATCAGAAGGTTTGAATTCAGCATTAATCTTTTGACAAACAAACATAGGCATTACATTTGATGAGGCCCGGGAATCAACCATACAATTATGCACATTTTTGTTGAACATTTTGAAAGTTAACAATAATGGTGGTAATTTTTCCGTGGTGTGGGAACATAAACCTGCTGATTTTTTATTGTTGTATCTGAGATAATTTTATCTAAATTCCCTTCAATCTTATTTGATGTATCATTTTTATGATGATCTTTAGGTTTTCTTTTACTCACGACATCTTTCATTTTATTTATTCCATTTTCTATTGATTTCTTATTGAAAGGATCATTCTTTTTATTATTATCGGTTATACTTCGTATCATTTTCTGTAAGATAAGAGGGAATTTAAGCAGTTCAAAAATCGATATATTTTCCCTCAGTTTTTTAAGATCTTCAACGAGATCATATTCTAAATCTAAGGAAACAGGGCTTCATGTTGTTTCAATCTGTTTTGGTTGTTTGGATACCGTGTTTTTACTTGTCTTAGGTGAGGATGTGTTTTGCACCTTACTTCGAGTATTATACGGGTGTTGATTTTTATGAATAGTTTTAAAATTAGTTTGGAAAATGTTGTCGGAAAGATGTTTGAAGACTGGAGGAGATGAGTCCTCCTCATTAGGTGTTTCTTGTTCACCTATGTCATTTTGGTTTTCGAGCAGTATAGAAACAACACTATCATTTGCTTCTAATATTCCTTGTAAAGCATACTTTAACCCTTCAAAATGTATACCTTCTATGGTCAGATTTGGTCTGCTTGGAGGAAAAGGTTTCCTAAAAGAAGGTCTAGAGTTTCCTTTACTTGAATATTCTTCTTCAATAGATCTTTTCAAGTATATGACTTTATTAGATAACTTCTGAAAGGCTTTTTGTAAACCTTTCAAGTCTAAAGTTTCTTGTTATTTTTTATTTTGGAAAGGTCTAGTAAGGATTTCTATCTTCTTTTTAGAAGAGGAAGTTGATTCAGCTTCCACATTTACATTATCCTTTAAACTAAGAATGTTCTTTCCAATAAGGACTGCCTCCTCAAAATATTTCGGTAACGTGTTTTTCTTAGACCTATTAACCCATATAGCTATATTATGGTGTAGGGATTTAGCATAGTATGAAACAATCAGGTTTTCAACAGGCATTGATTCTGTGGGGATTTTATTTTTAAGAGTAAATATCTGATTGAAATCCTTGACTTTCTCTTTAGGTTTCATTTTCATGTTGGAAAATTCCATTACTAAAACTTCTGGAGATTTATCATCTCCTAACTTTTCTAAGAAAAAGGTCTCAAACTTATCCCAAGAAGTGATAGTTTGGGGTTGTTGTACAAAATACCAGGTGGAAGAATTTCCCTCAAAAGTGTAAGGGAAAATCCTGCACACGACATCTTCATGTTTGACGTTTCGAAGCCTAACAACTAACATAAATTTATTGATATGATCCTCGGTTGATTGCTTCGAATCGGGGTCAAATTTGGGTAACCACTTTTCAGGATGTTTGGGTAATGGATGTTGAGGTCCAGGTACTGCCACGACATCTTGATCAAGCCAAGGTCTAGAATGATTTTTTTGGTTAGCCATGGGAGTTGGAGGGGGTGAATTTTGAGATTTCCTAGATGAAGAACTGCCTTCGTCAGAGGATTCTTCTATTGAATAGGGTGGAGAAGACCCGGGTGGGGATGGTGGAAGACCCGATCCCCCAAAACCTAGGATTATTGCTTCAAAAGGATCGGTAATATTATCACCTAGTGTGTGATTAGGTAGACCATTGCCAAGATGATCTTCTTGCAGATTGGAAAAATCAAAGGGTTGATTTAGGTGTCCACCATATTTTCTAAGTCGGGATAATGCACCCTGGGTTCTTAAAATTGACTGGCGAGAATTACAGATAATTTCTTGTACATTAATCCCTTGAGGAATCGGTGTCACAGGTTCAGCGGGAATGTCAGGTGTAGCTTCTGATGTAGTGACTAGATCAGGTATAATAGTAGGGTTTGAGCGACTATGCTTCACGACAGGAGAACGATTGTTTGGGGGAGTCTTACGACATCCTCGTGCCATCAATGAATTTCAGGCCCTCCTTCTAGCACCATTTGTTGATAGGAGATTATGACACACATTTAAAATAACCTACCCTAATGGGCTTTATGGCTCTGTTAGCCAATGAAAACAATAAAGTAACTAAGAGAGATAATACTACCTAACTATATAATCCTATAGCGCACGTTTAATTGATAATACTATCTGTTAATCTATATGTATATATATCTAGCATATAATCATATTATATACAGTTATGTATGTATAGATACAAGGTTTCAATAAAGCCTTGTCAAAATGATAATTTTAACTAACGAATCAAAGTTTAAATACGATGTAAAACTAAAGGAAATTGTTTTATTACTATAAGTAGCAAATAACAACAAATGAATGAATAAGATTGGAAACGATATAAGAGTAATGAAAAAAAATTTAAAGATAGAATGATTTAATTGTTATTCATTTGTAAAGTAAATAAATCAAATAAAAAGAAAGCTAACTAACCTGATGTTGATCAGATGTAAAGAAAAGGTACTAAGATATATTCATCTTTCTGCATAATGTAAGCTCCACTTAACCTGTTGCCAAGCATAAATATATGGCAAGAAGAAAATATGATATTTCCCGAAACAACTCAAGGAAATTTTGTATTTTGAAAGAAATCTATGATAAACAAAAAGAAAAAGAAAATTTTCTCATGTAAATTCAAATTATTCAAAAGATGAAGATGAAATAAACTACAATCTCCGGAAAATGTTATTATCAAAATCTAACATTCGATGTAAAATCAAAATTCTTAGATAGATGATTAGTCACAAAGATTATAATAAGCAATAAATAATGGACCATGTGAGAGATAAGCACAACATGAAAACATAAATGTTGAACACACTAAAGCTAATTCATAACATATAAGTTTTTCATGCCCATAAAATATATGAAATCCAATAATCACATTGTACAGTCTATAGAAGGACTAAAGCCAAAAAGTAAATTGCATAACATATATTTCTCAAAACGATAATTCCATCATCAGGTCCCAAAATAATTTCCCTTGCCTCTGGGCAAGCACCAGTATTTAAACTAAATTCATGGTATGTTTCTCATATCTTACAAGATAGAGACCAATCCATTTTAATAAATTCTTTACTAAAAAGTAACCAAAAATATAGGTCTCTTGTTACATCTATTCAAAATAATTACATCATCAAAATATTATTGAAACTGTTTCTCAAAATGCAAATTACAAATTTGAAGCATTTACAACTATTTACTCATTCCTTCAACCTTTTCACATTGATCTCCTTCACACCTGAGAAAAAAAGTGAAAATAAATTTAGAAAAGCAATCTAATAAACTGATTAAAGACAAGCTACAGAATCTATGATTTTGTAGCTAGTCTAATAAAAACAAAATAAAGCAATTTCATTTATCACTAAACAAAACAAACATAAATTCCAAGAAGAATGTTTACCCATTAAACCTTTGAAAAAGAGACATGAGATAATTTTGAATTGATAACAGTGTTGAAATTGGTAGAATTTTTTATAATAATATCCCTTGACCTCTTGAACCTTTTCTTGGCCCTGGGTGAAACCAGTTGGATTCTAGATCTCAAATCCTCGTTTTCCTTTTCCAATTCCAAGTTACGAGCCATAACTTGATTTAGTTGAGACTGTAGATAAGTGATATCCCGGTAATACCTATGAATCCAATTAAAACAATTCTCATAGTATACATGTTCCAGATTTGGTAGTGGGTGAGTATGATATGAGTTTAATGGTTTATCTTGCACCATAACCTTTTTCAAATCATACTAGATACCTGAAAATCCCTCTTACAATTTTAGAAATGGAGGCAATTTAGACACAAAATCATATTGGGGTGAATCTATTCTAGTGGCATCAGAACTGGCATCGTCGACAAAGATCATGTCCTCGATATCAACTATGGGGATAGGTTTATCACAATTTTGGTGCCGATTCTTGGTCATCCTTGAAAGAAGTCTTCCATTCATTTTATTCTTGAAATCTAAATCATCAACCCTCTGTGTGTTTTTCTTACTCTATCTTCTGATTTTAATTTTGTTTTCATAAACCGATTTCTGCACAGGATCAGGGACGACAGGTACCTTATCCCTTATATGACTCAGAA
>JASDQU010882648.1:10481-34296 GCA_032191745.1 Picea mariana
ATAATGGAGAACATGATCTCAACCATGATGATGATCAGTATGTCCACATATGGAATCCCAACAGCCCCCCTCATTGACATTTATAGTTATAGGTCAACCAAGGCTCATCACATCAAACCAACCTGTTGAGGGGTCCTAAGTCCCTTTAACTCAACAGAAGGAACCAAACCCACCACCGAGGCCCAATTAGACTATGCAGTATTTGATAATGGAATGGTTCTCCAAATATGTCGATCAGGCCAAATAATCGATGGTCTTTACGTAGTGATTGACATGATATCTTCTTATGAAAGTTCCTCCTTTAGTCTAAACGTTCTCTTTTTGTATTTTATTTTATTAGATGGGTTTGATTAAAATATGTGTACTAGTATAAACCAGATGGTAAAAGGAAATCCAACTACTGAAGAAGGATGATCTTGGGATAACCCTTGTTCTCAAGCATGCAAACAAATATTCTCACACATGTGACAAGCCTAGTACTAATACATTAACTTATTGGCATTTAAATTATTGATTGAGATACAATTATCGAAAGAAAGCATACATGCAATAAAATGATGGAAAGAAAAATAGTTTCCTTAGCCCTAATCATTAATCATACATTAACACAACGATTTGTTTTCCATCGTTAGAGACAAGAACTGCAAAAATATTGAATCAGCTAACTTATCAATAAATTCAGAAACTATTACTCATTACAACATCCATTCATGAAATAAAGTCGAAAGTAATTCCTCCTCAGATCCAATCACACACGCCTTTGATGAAAAACAAAAATTTGTCTCCGGTCCTAAATAGGACTTCTCAATTAAGGTAGTTCCAAAATAGTTCTTTACAATTCCAAAAATGAGGGTCTTTGCCAAAACCATCGACTCTTTCTAAAAGGTCAATCTTCTTATTTATAACGAAACATTTACTAAAAATAACTATCAAAAGTGAAAGCTAATTAAAACAAAACATCGCCACATGGTGTTTTCCATCTCTCTGTATTCTAAGAGTCATCAAATAGTTTCACTAAAGTTGACGACTCTTATCATACTCTAACCATTTGACGAAGAGTTCCTCGCATGTGTTGGAATATGAGAATCTGTGTTGGTCCATCGGGGCTGAAAGGATTTCTTTTACTTCTACTACCCATGCCCGATACTTAACTATTTTGACACTTAAATGATACAATATTGTTCGATCCTTGATCGGGTGCTCCATGAAGTGTTGTACTTGACTTGGCGCCATGCTTGCCACCTTTGCTATCTCTACAGTCCATGCCGAGTCTTGTTCTGCATGTTGTCTGACTATGTCATGCAAGTCAACAAAGTCCTCGGGTGAGCCAAATTTCGGGAGGCCGATGTATTTAATCTCTCGATTAATATTGACCCATCTTCTTTCGCAATTGACCCATTTTCGTAAATCTCCCATTGAGGTTCCTAGGCCATTTTCACCCAGTATTCAGTCGCTTTCCTTATCTAATCTATGTCGTTGTCCCTCAGCACCTGAATGCCATGCTCTTTGGTGTCTCATCCCTTTTGAACCACACTGATGTAATCAATTCTTTCCATTACTTGGTGGGCCTTCTCGACAAACGTCTAATGGTTGGCTTTCTTGATGGAATTTTACCTACAGTTATAACATAGTTTAGAGACCGTGCAAGAAAATAGGACGCATATATAAATCACAACCGCCGAATTTTGACAAACTTGAACACATACCTCTACGGCTTGTTTAACCTGCTTTTCATAATCCAAGGATCAAGACAGTCTCGAGATGCTCGTTTTGATCCTTCAGATGATTTGGAATTTGAACTTGTGCACTGAATGAATTTTTTCGAAACCGTTCTAGAGATTTAAACAGGGATGAAATTACCTTGTCGCATCAACCATTCAATTCGGGTTATGAGTGTAATTTCATTATATTTATCGTCAGATTGCTCATGTTAATCGAAATCAGGATTTTCTTTAAGCTATACGTTCTAAAACCCAATCCTATCTTATCGATGCCAAAAGGTTTCAAGGATCGAAAATCAGCGATAAACCTACCCAAGTGCTCCCCGATCGACTCTCTTGAAAAATTCTCGATGCCGAAAATGCATCGAGGATCGACGATCGACGATATGTTTGTCACAGACAAAAATGATTGTTTTAACCTTTCTATATTTCCCCAACCCCGATAAAGTGCATCGATCATTAGCTATCGGTGATTTCTTATTGATGTTGTTTAATTGGTGCACGAGCTAGCAATAAATGCAGGATCAAACAGTATTCTAGTCTATTAAATGTCTAAAATTGATCATATCTTATGCCGCAAACATCCCATCATTTTTCTAGTCCAGTCAGTGGTTCGGGGGTCAGAATTGTGCTTCAAACACTTTCTGTTGATATATTCTTTCAAAATCTCTGACATTGATTGATCTTTCCATACAGAGCTGACATGGAAAAGATGACTAGGATGTGTGACTAGGACATGGGAAACCTTAATGTGACTCGGGACAAAACTAGGTCGTATGACCCCCTTACATGATAAAGACACATGGCATTCGGGACCGGTGACTTCATTTATTCGTGTTAATCAGAATAGGGAATTTCTTTAAGCTATATGTTCTAAAACCCGATCATATCTTGCCAACGCTGAAAAGTATCAAGGATCGGTGATCAGCGGTAAACCTACCCACGTGCTCCTCAATCGACTCTCAAAGAAGATGCCGTGATGCCAAAAACGCATCGGGGATCGGCGATATGTTTGTCGCAGACAAAACAATTGTTTTAACCTTTCTAGATTTCCTTGATCTTGATAAAGCACATTAGTCATCGGCTATCGGTTATTTCTTATGCTTCCTTTGTTAATGTCTATCCTTCTCATATTTTGTCGATGTCGAAAGGGATCAACTATCTCTTGAAACTTTGTGCGAATAAATTACGCCCACGAACTCCAACTTTTGTCAAGGCCAATGGGGATTGGCGCTCGACGACTGTTGTAACTATGTGGTCCCTTTACTTTCTTGAATTTTTTCGACGTCGAACCTGAGCGCATTAGGTGTAGTGTTAATTGTCGATTCTTAATTCGGGTGTCAAGTTATTTTAGACATGAGGTTTCACAAGTTCAAACAAACATGACTTGATGATAAGATTCATGAAAACAAAAAAAATATAAAACATTTCCCAAGTGAAATCGATTTAGACAGTGAAGAAAACAAGTGGTACACAAAAAGTGATAAAATTTCATAAGGCTTTTAGGGTGTGTTGAGTGCTCAACACAACCCAAAGTATGGGATATGGTAATCCATAGTCACCATGAGGTATGTTAGTCCTTTTTTCATGCAAATTGTTGAGATTAATTTGTTGGGAATGTGGATGAGGATCTTTGGTTGAAGTTGGATAATAATTAACTAGCTTGGGAAATTGTGTTAGTTTCCTTGTTTCACCTTGGTGGTCATCTTCTATGTCGTAGTCCCGTGTTGTCACCTTCTAGGGAAAAGGGTTACTATTGGGGGGGGGCTCACAAGGGTAACATTATTTTCCCCACCATACTTAAAACTTTCCATCGTGGATCCTCTCATAGTGTATCTAACTTCGGTAATGGGTCATGGTCCATTCTCTCATGAGAAGAGGGGATGAAGGCCCAGAGGTTGATTGCAGTTGCTAATAAAAGAATAATAAAATGACGATAAAGAGAGAAATATATGATATCAAAGGAATGACTAATGATATTCCAAACTTGAGATCTACCCTTTCAGTGCTCACCCGAGTCCCAAATATAAATGTTATATCTTGAAACCTTATAAAAGGGGACTTGCAAATATGATAAAGGGGACTAGAAAGATGGCTGAAAAAAGTTTTGGAAAAAATAGCACCTAATAATGAGGTAACTCAAGAGAAAACACACCCTCCACAAAGTCTCTCATAGAAATGGATAAAATGACACCATAAGCCATGAAGTAATCCCTAAAACCATATCACTATCACACTTACTCTTGAATGGTTTCTTTATTTATTGCTTCCCCAAGGAAATATCCCTATACATGGGTTATTTTATTTCATGTCTAGGTGGCACACCTAATAGGGTTGGATGAAGAAAATCCCATACTTGAACTTGTCAACTCACATGAGGTCTTGGGTTGGTGTGAATCTTGAAGGGGATACTGAGGTGAATTGTATTAGATGAATTATATCTTAAGTTACAACTTATTTTGCATGCTTTAAGGACTAATGTGTCTTCTGAGCCTTAGCTAACATTGTCTTGTGATTCAATTTTTCTTGGATGGCCCTGACATGGTTCTTTGAGAGATGTCATAGGCTTATACCCATGACATTGTGCCTTTAGTATAGGAATTTGACATGTGATATGGAGATTATTGGGTCATCCAGTGGCTCACCACCCTTAGACATCATCTTTCACACCCTTGGAACCTTGGATGATTGACAGATGGGCTTGGTATGAGAGTATTCATTCATGATGGCACATATATGGGTTGGAATCCCATAGGCTAGGAAGAGTACCTCAGAGCTTATTTTCACTAGGATCAGGGACATTGCAGCAAAAGACAATCAAACACATGGTAGAGATGAGATGCATCTCCCCAAGGCCTAGATGCAACACTTGGATCTTGGACATTAGCCCTATTTTGGTGATCACATCAACTTCTAGGATATGACACATCAAGGGTTTGGTGACTTATTGGGGTGTTGATGATGCATGGTGTTGGTCCTAAGATTAAACTTAATGCTTAAAGGATAATGTTAGGCATCATGAATGTTTATGAGAGTGTTTTTTTTAAATTACTTTTTCTACCTTAGTTATATGAGAAAAATTCATTAAATGAAATTAACAGTGTGGCAACACAGAGGCCATGTTTTGTATCTGAGTCAAAGTTGTAATATCAAATGGTGTGAGATAAAAATAAAAAACTGTAAAACAAAGCAAGGCATCAATTACTGAAGAATCTCACCTTGTTGCAGTAGAAGAAAATAGATAGTGTAACCTTGAATAAATTATAAAATACAGTAATCCACACAGTTTGCAGGTCTTGATTTACTCATAGTAAATACAGAGGAAAATCTACTCGCCTAAAAAATTACCAATGCAATGTGATTACAGTAGTTTTTGTACTAAATTGAAATCAAACATTTATCAAGGAAATGCTTAAAGAAATGTTGAGATATGAAAAAACGGAAGAAGTACATAACCCATAATTAAACAAAACTTGAAATATTTGTCTACACTTGCATTAATACTCAATAAGAAGAGTTTTATCTATTACAATCGGTAAGAAGCAATCTTTTGATAGATCTTGAATCTATTTGTTTATACAAAACTTTCTCAACTCAAAACGGTTGGACTTCTTATAATTAAAAATAACAATTATTTTTTAATAAGTCAACAAAATATAAGAACTGAAGAGTTCTACTAGCGTTCCCCTTTGTCTCTTCATCTATTGGCAGGGGCGTTTATTTTCCTCACTTGCGTCTTTATCAGGGATACAACTGGCATCTGATTCTTCACATGTATGAATAGTATTTGCATGTTTCCTTACTTGTTTTTGGATGTACTTGTTTTCTCATATTCAATACATTTGATGCATTTACTCAATAATTGCACCACCAACCTTGAAGGCTCAGTTGCTTCTTTCGCCTCAAAAGTGTATAGCTTTCTTTCTATCCGAGGAAACGTTTCTTGTATCCTCTTCGTTCCTTGGGATGTGACATGTAGTTGTAAGCTGGTATTTGCTATCCATTTGTTTATTTGAAGGAGGTTAATCTGGTTCATGTTTTGGATGGTCGTCAGAGTTTCTTCTTTGCTTGTTTTGGCATTATCCTGGTTCTAGGCTATATCAATTTGACCCAGGGCTTCGAAGATAACATTTCCTTCAAATCAATTAGTCCTTTGTCTAGTGATGTCAATGTTTCTAGACAAGATTCAATTACATGTCTGTTCAGTCTCTTGCTTTCTGCTAAATTTGTCTCTCAGGCCTTTAAAACCATATCACCTCTTATTTGTTCTGAAAGAGAGATTCGATGAACATATGAGACATCCTCCTTTGGTACCAATAAGACGACCTCTTGAAACTTAACTCGAGTTGAGCGAGCTTCTCTTTCTTTAATACAGATATCTTTGAGGGCGAGATCTACTGCCTAGTAGTATTTCTGGACATCATCGACCTTCCTAAAGATATATTGTTGGGATATTTCTATATTTTCATTTACCTCTAGTTCTTGAGACCAAAAATATGATATATCTACCGTTGTACCTTCAATCAAGTCTAACTTGGTTTGCAACTATTTTATTAATTCTTCCTATTGAGTGATCAAGGATTTTTTGGCCTGTGAATTTTGATGGAGTTCTTCAAGGTTAACTTGCAGTTGTTGAATTTGATGCCTATCATAAGCTCTGGCCTGTTCAAAATCTCAGTTCATCTTATTTTTCACATCTCGTTCCATAGTATTTATCTTCTCTTGCAACTGCCCTATCGACAGGTTTCTTTGTTTTATCTGCTCGGCTAGATTTTCTATAGACCATTGATTTTTTGTGGCAAAGGCACCTAATGATTCTGCCATTTCCTTATCAAATTTTGAATCGTCTTGGTTTTGACCATCATACACCATTCTTTGTCTTTTGACCATTGCTCCATCTTTATGATGTATTTCTCGTTTGACTATAGCCCTCCTTTTCTTATTGAAGAAGAAGTCAAAAGGGGGCATCTCTTTGAGTGCGATTGGGTTGAGATCATCTATGAAAATGATTTCAGAACTGGATTTCTGAAACTAGACTGCAACGGTGTCAATGAAGTGATAGGAACACCTGTCTCCTTAGATAGTTGTTGCTCAGCAGTGTTGGCCACTGAGGTGGCTAGTGTAGAAGGAGATGTGTCTCTTCGAGTTGATCCTTTTCTTGAGGGCCTAGTAGAGTTGATACTGAAGCTTCCAATTCCTCAGTTAAAAATTCAGTGTCCTTTGGATTTTCCTTAGTTTCATGTTTTCCAGAGCTCCCTGTCTCAAAACCTAGAGGTACAATTTCCTGCATAGATGAAGATGTTGTTGGTTCTCCCTGTAATACTTTCAGTAAGTTGTTTCTTCTGTGCCTTTGAAAACTGATGAAACTGGCTTGTTGATCTGGGGATAGAGTTTGGACTTTGTTCAGTACTTCTTCATATGACCTGGCTCCCCTAAATATTTCGTCATGTGGGGAATTTTCGTGCACATATCTCTTTAGGTTTTATTGGCCCAGGTGGTTTTCCACAATTTTGTATGGATTGTGCCTTATAAAATCAATTTCAACTAACTTGACATCCTCTAGAGCCGCAACATCTACTTTGGAGTGACCAAAGTCTAATAATGAAAACATACCAACCTGAAGGGAGAAGGTAGGCCATACTTTTTTGGGGGCTGCTTTCAGCTCCTTGTTGATGCCCCCTATCATTGTTTGATAAGCCAATTCTCAACATATTAGTCGATCTAGTAAAAACTTTGGGAGAGCATGGGGGGGGAATGAGCACCTGAAAACCATGATGTAAGAGACATTTTTTTCTCTGAACCAATCCACTATTTTTCCCAGTCTTCCCATGATTCTATCTGAAATATGATGGGGTAGGAAACCATATAAATATACATGAAAGGGTACCACCACATGATGGCATATTTTGTACAAGAAATACTTAGCCTTGTCTTCCCACAACTTATAGTGATAGACGTGGATAGGCTCAACATTGATCGGGGTCCAGCTCAAGTTCATCAGCGAAAAAGGGGTCATAAAGCAAATAACATCCATGATATATGCAGACATGTAGAAAGGGGCTGACTATCCCTTTGATTTATCTTGCTGGTATTCGGTGATTTCTTTGGCCAGATTATCTGATAACATCTTGGCACGGTTGAAAGAGTAGCCCTCATCCACCTCATGCACAATTCACACCCATGCTATCGGGAAGTGAGTGGGGATTTTCTTCCCGAATATTCTACGGAGCATCAGCGTTACATAAATCATATGGGTATCCAACGACGTTGTGGCATAAATCCCATGAGCATCGGCTCTAAATTTTTTCAGGTGCCCCCACCAGGTATTGATTATATCTGGATAGGTTTTATCATATTGTATACACATGTGTTGTTCAAACTCCAGCAGGAACGTAGCATTGTGATTATATTTAAAATCCGGGGATAGTTTATACATTACTTGTATGTGTTCTAGTCAGAAAGACCCAACATCAACTTTTGAGAGTTGTAAATGCTCCCGGTTTGAATGTCGATGTTTTCCAGGGCCCAACCTATCATGTCGTTATACGACATGTTTCTCAATCACGCAACTATTTTGTGTAGCTCGGACTGAGATATTCCCTTGAGTTTAGTTGCATGAGTTTCTCTCACTTCATCACTTGAATCCTCTGGGCAATTTATAATCTCATGCTCTAGAATATCGAACACCTGTGTCCAAGATTTCATAGTGTCAATGGCTCTCGATGAGGTATATGATAGAACGTCCACATTCGGATTTGCATCTTCACCAGCTGCTTTAGCCATCTTCCGTGGTGACATAATATCGATAAAATTAGATGGGGTTACCTATTACAGGGGGATGCGTGAGCTTCTCAGTTGGCTAAAACTTACTATTTTGCAAGAATGAAAATAGAATTCAAAATCAAGAATTCTTATTCACCTTAGGTGTATTGATTCGAGAATACCTTTACTGATGGAAAATTTATTTACTTTAATGACAAATTCTAGATGGCGATCCGCAATCTACGTTATAATCATTACCGTTGATTTGTGGTAAATGCCATTAATATCGGCGATTCACGATCGAGAGTTTTGGATGAAATAGATTTGAAATTTCCCGAATCGTGAATCGACGAACGGTTAATTACAAGATAATCATGTTTAAAACATTAATTAATCATGTTTAACTTTAAGTGATTTCGGGTATTCAAACTTCGGGATTTTTCAAAGTAGCTTGAGATAGAATCCCCGAAACCCAAAAATGTGAAAGGATTAATTATCAGATAATCATTTTTTAAGTTTTACTTAACCCTGTTTAAGTTTCAAGTGTTTCGGAAGTTCAGACTTTGAATATTTCAGGATGTGATGGATGGTAAAAGTCTGAACTCCGAAGTGCGAAGTTGTTAACTATATTTTAATCAATATTAACTTAACTAATTAATATTTAATATTTCAACATTTTTCTCCTTCGTGGGTTTGCAAGTTATCTCTTTATTATATTTTCAAAAATCCATTACCCGTAGTAACGTGTCGAAGATGACGTCATTTTAGATGACGTGTCGAGATCAGGGGGTGCCACGTGTTTCTTAGAATCCTATGAATATTTAGATGAAAAGGTCGGAAATAGATGCCATGCATCAACCTAGAGGATACTCAAAAGGTACATGTGTATCGTGACTAGTGTCCTTTAAAAGTTTGTGGAATAGTGATAACGAACACTTTCAAGTTTCGAGACTTCAACCGTGAAGACCTGTCGAAACATCTGAAGCGACCTTTAGTGATTTGATTCTTTAACAATCAGGCGTCTCCAATACTTGAGGAAAATGAGATCGTTCGATCAACGAGGAACTTTATCGATGGTGGATATCATGTGCGCCTTATGGCTAGTAGTAAATTTGATTTTAAACATTTGAAGGTTGATTTCTGAGTTATTATTTGGCAAAAATGAAGTTTGAGAAAGTAAAGATCAAGTTTTAGGATTATATGTGTTCCAACATGGGCTCCATCTAGGGATCACGTCTCCCTGCGAGGCGTGGAATAACAGTAGACCAAGTTCCTTTATTGGGTAAATGGAGTCATCATTGTATTTCTGGGAAACACCTTTGGGGAAAAAACGTACAGAGAACAATTGGACTTCAGCCGAGTCTCAAAAAACCTTCAAAACACATTTAATAGTTTACCTCAAGTTAGGTTATTAATAATTTCCCTTTTCCTGAAACTGAGTTTGGATTTGTTCAATATAATCAAGACAACTTTAATTGAATTATTAGACTTTGGTTGATTTCGTTCGCATCAAGGAAAAGTAGTTTTTTTTCTTTTTTGGTTTAGAATGTAAATGTTACCGGAAAGAGAACCAGATATCAGAGTATGTTTATACATGTATGACATCCTTACAGATATCATAGATATTTCTTCACTTCGAGTGAGCATGTTCAGTACCCTGGTAAAGTTATCTACATCTCCCATTGAATTTAATTTCACCACTTCAATTATCATTTTGCATTTTACTAAGATGAGGGAAATCATTTCATGAATTTCCTTTCATCATCTCTTTTGGACAAAATGGGTGCAATCATTTCTATGAATTTCCTTTCACCATTTTTCTTGGACTAGATGGGGGAAATCGATTTACGAATTTCCTTTCACCATCTATCTTATATTTTTTATAACTTTGAAGTGGGGGAAATCAATTTGTATGTATCATACGGGGATGATATCTGCTTAAGATTTGACAATAAAGTTCTGTCAACCATTTTTTATTATACTTTGGACCAAATCTCTCATGATCTTCAATACATCTTTTTCTATAGGGAAAACTTTATGGGGATTTTTCATTTCCATGGATTAGCCTAGACATACTTTCTTTCAGTTAAAAACAAAGAAATATAAATATTTTCGCCTAATCTTGTTTTGAAGATATGCTTTTAATCTTTCTGGGTCAAGGAGAAATTCTTTCTTTCTATGAAGACTAAAGGATAGGTAGTGAAAAATAGAATAGAGTAAAAGCTCGAAAATAGGCAAAATGAAATAGGGCAAGGACTCGTATGGTCTAACGCAAAATAATCTCATTTCTGACAGTTCGCTTCTCCATTATCCAACGTCTCCTTTTTAATCCCTTTTTTATTTTTATTTCCTTTTCCTCTTATTTCAACTTTTGTTTTATTTTCACTTGACTCGAAGCGTACAAATTTTCTTACCTTTGATCAGGTGATTATATTTACATGAGTAGAACCTTGTTTATATCCGTTAAGATTTCCTTTAGTATTTTAGTTTGAACAATAAGAATAAAATTTCCTACCTCAGATTTCGTTTACATTTTCAATCACCAATTATTAATCCATCACCTGTTTGGAGAAAACAAAATGTATTGAAAACTGAATGTTGGATTCTGATACCACCTTATTTCTCATCCGATAATAAGTATTCTGTAGAGTATAAAAATAAAAATTCAAAAAATTCCGCAAAATGGAAATTATATGCAGTACAAATATTTTATATATATATTTTATGATATCGAATAAAACTTGGTTTATTTACAACGTAGAAGTAAAATTTAGATATCCTATGAAAGAAAATGAAATTGCAAACTCAAACAAGAAACCAAACCGGTATATACAATGGTAATGTGAAACATGATTATTGCATAAAATGTTTTAGATAATGCCCGTTGATAGGGGCATCAAAAGTTTTCCCGTCAATATTTTCCAGTAGGAATGAATTATTTCCCTATGTAGATGCAATCCTAAATGGTCCGAACTAGATATGATCAAACTTTCCATGTTTTCCTGCATCTTCTTTTCTAGCATCCCATTTTAAAACTAGATCACCAGGAAGAAACTCCTTGTCTTTCATTTTTTTATCGAAAAGGGATTTCATATTGTATTGGTATTTTTGAAGTCTGTCATCAACTTCAACCCTGTTTTGCTGGACTTCAATTAATTGGTTCATCCTCCTCGTTACGTCATTTGTCTCTCCATTTTCTTCTTGCCACAGCTTCATTACTAGAAGAGAGAGATTGATAGGAAGGACAACATCAGTACCATAAACCATTTGGAAAGGGGACATGCCTATTGATTTATTAGTGTTGATCTAGTTTTCCCATAAGGTGTACTTTAGGTGAACGTGCCAAGCCTTATTATTCTCTGTTAATATTTTCTTGATTATATTCATCAAACTCTTTTTGGATGATTCGGCCAACCCATTTCCTTGAGGATAATAGGTTGTAGAATTTCCTAGCACAATGTTGTATTTTTGACAAAATATTATCATTGCCATAGATTTGAAAGCTTGAGAGTTTTCTATAACTATTTTCTGGGGGCAGCCAAATCTGGATAGGATGTTTTCTTCCAAAAAAATTATAATTACCGAATCTGTGGCATTCCGAGTTGGAATGGCTTCAACCCATTTCATGAAATAATCGGTAGTAGTTAAAATCCATTTATGCTGGGCGCTTGACTGTGGGTGGATTTCTCTGATGAAGTCTAGGCCCCATTGTTGAAAAGGAGCCTCTATTTTGACTGGGACTAAAGGTAGTGCGGGGAGATTTTTTTTTCCAGAGAACATTTGGCAAGGGTTGTAGGCTCTAACCTTGGCATTCACATTAGTAAATAACCTTGGCCAATAATATCCATCTCTTATAATCTTATAGGTTGTTTCCCTCCAGGTGTGATGTCCTCCACACACTCCTTCGTGAAATTCATTTATGACATTCTCTTCTTCCAGTTCTGTTAAACAACATAGCAAGAAACCTAAAGGATCTTTCCAGTACATTTGACCTTCAATAATACAGTATTTAACAACGTGCAACTTCAACATTCTTGCTTTGGATGGATTCATTTCACTCGGGCACTGAAAGAAGAAAATTTATCTTCGATCTGGACTGTAGGGGTTTGATCATCAAGTTCCTCTATGTCTGGGATATATTCGTGTGATTCCAGGTGGTTTATCTTGAGTGCCCTGAATTTGATTATGCTAACAATTTTTCCAAGCCTTGACCTTTGACTAGTTTGGTTAGTTTTACTTCAAGATCGAATTCCTAAATTTTGGCTAACCACCGACCTCTCCTGCCATCATTGTCTGGTTGTACCAAAATATCTTTGACAGAACTTGTTGGTACATAAGCGATTATTTTAGAATGCAGTACATATGTCCTCAAAGATTTGAGAGATTTCACCATCATGTAGGCTTGTTTTTCCAGTATATTATATCTTAATTCGGTGTCTCTGAGACTTTTACTGAAAAAGGCAATCGGTTTCTTGGAGCCTTCTTCATTATTTTGGAGGAGTACCATTGTGATAATATGTTCATATGCGAAAGAAAAGATCAGGAATTCCTTAGTATAGTCCAGACTAGATAACACTGGAGCTTCGCTTATAGATTTCTTAACTATCTTTCTTCAACATATATGTGATTAGTTTGACAATTTCAACAAAGTTAGGGATAAATCTTCTCAAAAAAATTATCTTTCCTAAAAAGACTCGATTTCTTTCTTATTTATAGGAATTTTTATCATGTCAATAGCCTTGAATTTCTTGGGGTCAACCTTGGCTCTGTCCTTCAAAAATATATTCCCCAGAAGCTTCCCTTATTTCATAGAAAAATGAGACTTCTTAGGGTTAAGAGACAAACCAAATTTTCTGCATTTCTCGAAGGTTTGTTTGAGATGAACCAGATGTTCTGCATTAGAATTGGAGAAGACTGTTAGATCATCCAAGTAAATGAACACAAATTTATATCTCTCACCAATGAAAGCTATATACATTGCTCTTTGGAAAGTTCCCCTGCGTTCATCAAACCAAACGACATTTTATCATACATTAAATTTCCCCATGGAGTAGTGAATGCATTTTTTTCTTTATCATCTTCGTGGACAGCAATTTGGTTATAACCTGAGAAACCATCGATCATCAACATTCTGTTAGATCAAACTAATTTTTTTAGGACATGATCCATTTTTTGCAGTGGGTATTTATCCTTCAGGGATGACCGGCTTAAATTCCCGAAATCCACGCAAAACCTTATTTCTCCACTTTTCTTCCTAACGGGTGCCAAATTTGCTACCCATTGAGAATACCTAAGTGGAACGATAATCTTTCATCGAGAAGCTTCTTGACCTCTCTTTCTATTACGGGTAAGAGGATAGGATTTATCTGTATCATCTTTTGCCTGAAAGGTTTGATACCATGCTTCAAAGGAATCTTATGTTCAATTACAGAGGTATCATAAGTTTTTAAATCATCATAGGACCATGCAAAGACATCTTTATACTGTTTAAGCAATTCAACATATTTATTCTTCACCTGTGCTGGGAGGTATTTATATATCTTGACTAGCTTAGGATCTTCTTTCGTTCCTATATTGTAGTCTTCAACCTCTTCGGGCTGAGGTCCTAAGGTAGATCTTAAGGGTATATCATCTTGGTCAAACAATCTCTCTAAAGGTATTAGACCTCTACGAATCTGAATGTTTTTAAGCACAAGCATTTGGTGACTTGCGATCTTATCCTGGAACTTTTCAAGATCTTCACCTTCCTCCATGATCCAGATAGGATCATTCTGATTCTCTTGATCTATATGAGTCTCGAAGAACTCGTCAACCATTTTTCTAGGAACTATTTAATCTGCTCGTCATCTTCAAAAACTTTCCAGTGTTGCACATTATTTTGGATCGACAGTTTGTGTCTCATCTCAATATGATATTTCAGCTTTAGGACAGTATGCGGCACAATCGTCACAACTGCTTTGGTTAAAGAATATTCCTATTGATTTTCCATTATGGGAATGTAGTGAATGTTAAAGGATGAGAAGAAATTCTCTATCAAATCCCAGACTCAGTTTCTGTATGACCTTATTCTTGGATGTTTAGCTTGATATTGTTTCTTTATTTGTTTCACAATGAGCTCTGCATCACCATAAACTACTAAATTTTCAATTTTTAGCTTACTGGCAGCCTTTAGTCCTAATACTAAAGCTTCATACTCATAGACATTATTTGTATAATCAATTTCCCACTGTAATCTATATGAAAAGGGGATAGCAGATTCATCTCCAGGTGCAACAAATAACACTCCATCCCCCTCCCCTTCATAGGACGAAGCGCCATCGAAAAACATTTTCCATACTCCTTCTCTACTATTTACACTTTTCTTTGTTTTTTCTATTTTTTTGTTTTCTTATTATATACATTCTTCAAAATCATCATCTATTGATAAAATACAATTTCCTAGATCCTGATCGGCAACATAGACTGGATAATTTTTTGGGTTTTGGGGGTCACTTACAGTATATGCCAGTCTATTCTCTCTATACAGTCGAGTAAATTGTCCACCAAAAATCGGGATCGTAACGTACATCATGTCCAGTTGAAGTGATCCTCCTAGTTTTACGCCCCAAGACCTGGATAGAAGCATGCCATACTCGGCGGGGATGTCAGTAATGACTACGTCCATAAGGATACATTTTATAGGAATATGTGCAAGATTCACTACTAAATCCTTGATCATGCCGAGACACTTAACTTTTCTTGAATCAAATGAGTATAAGTCCTGATAAGGTATAGTGATTTCGAGGCCCAACGTTTCCATAATAATTTTAGGCATTAAGTTATGAGAGGCCCCAGAATCTAGCATGCAGTTGTGAAGTAAGTGGTCATGCACAGTCAATGTAATATAAAACAGAGCAACATAATCCTTAGTATTTTCGATGTGTGGACCAAACATAATTGTCGGTCTTTCATCTTGCAAATTGATCACATCTACATGAATTTCAGCATCAGAAAAATTTATCATTTTAGCAATCTATTTTTTATAAATTAGATTCTTAGAAAGCTCAACTAGAGGCATGGGGATTTTAATTTTATTTAGTTCATTTTCTAAACTAAAACCTCTAGTTTTTTTTTTTATCTCTCTGGTTGAAGCCTGTGCTTCATTATTCTTTGTTTTCTTAGTTTGTGTTGCCCTAGTTTCAATTGTTTTGGTTCGGGCAACTTGTGTTTCAACTAGTGGTTTAGTAACAACTGCCTCATTAGCTTTATTTCTTGATAAAATCTTTTTTGGTGGAACACTTATAGTATTTTTTTCTTTGGGCCTTAAATTATACTTTTGTTGAAGCTCGACCATTATGGATTCGGCAATTCCTTGATATACAGACTCTCCCAGATTATTTATACTTTCCTCATTACTAAACAAGGGTTCTTGGTCTAGAGATATTTCATAATCCTACCTCGTTAAATGAGGTTCTTGGTCATCATCACTAAGGTTGTTTATATCCTCTTCTAACCCCTCATAGTTTTTCATATCATCCCTTTGCATAAAAATTTTCGTTTTAAACGGAGCCTGAATTTTTTTATCTTCATTTTTTACTTGTCTCTACTAGGTATGGGGGTTAGGATTTCTCCTGAAATATTTTCTAGTGAATGGATCAGGTTTGGATTGGTATAGTTCCATTCTAGAGATTTTGTTTAACAAATAATTGATTATCTTATCCATATCATCCATTTTTTCTTCCGCAGACTTCCCAGATCTGGAGGGTCCTACTTGTTCCCTGAAGTGTTTAGGTTCTTTGGTTCCTGTCTCAGCCTTGGATTTTAATTTTCTAGATTCCATCATGTTTGATTTGATTTCTATGGTGTCATATTACATTCTTTCCAGAGAAGCATATCTTCTTTCTCTTAAAAGTAGGGAAAAGTTGGGCTCAAAAGCTCTTGTGAGGGTTATCTTTGTTGCAGGTTGAGAGGGTTTAACTTCGGCTGGGATCTTATGATAGAGTTTGTTAAACCTATGATTAAATTCGAGAACTGACTCAGAATTCCTTTTTCTTAGAGCCTCGAATTCAGTCAAATAATACAGATGGTCTTTCTTTTCTCCCCACTGTCTTAAAAAAGCATTTTCTAAATCATCATACGATCGTAGGGATCCTACCGAGAATCCTCGAAACCAGATTCTTACTTGTCCTTTGAAAGTTTCAACTAAAATCCTGGAGTAAATATCTTCATGCTCAATATCGAGGATATCAACGAACTAATCGAAAAAATTTATCTGCTCTATTGCAATTAAATCTCCCTCTCCCATAAATTTTGGTAAGTTCTTCATATAATTTTCAGGTAAATCATGAAGGATGGGAGGAAGGACCAAGGGAGCGTATATGGTCACTACCTTGGAAAAAATCCTAGGGGGTGGGGGTAGTCCTTGACCTTGTCCACCTACTCATCCACCTCCGACAATAGCCATTGAACGTCTAGGGGATGGACTTTGTGAAAAAAGAGGGTTTTCAAAAACTTATAGGGACCGAAGTGGCGACCTTTCAACTTTTTTGGGATGTAGCGAAGGAAATTCCAAAAAACAGACGTTAGGAGAAGAAAAGTCTAGAGGGGGGAAAGGAAAACGTGGACTGGTTTCCTCGAACTTACAAGATGTATAAATAGGAGAACCGGTTGGGGATGAATCCGGGTAAAAAATGTGTTCTTCAGGATTTTGGAGAGTTGAAACTTTTACTTCGGGTAAGGTTGAATTTGACACAGTATTAGCGACAACAGGTAACGAGGAGGGTCCTTTGTTCTAACCGTCAGGAGCATCATTCAAGTCAATTTCAATCTTTACTTTGGGTACAATTACCTCAAGGTTCTCAAATCTAACCTCGGGTTTATTAGTTGATGCCTCCGCAGAGAGTACTCATTTATAATTTTATTTAGGGGTTGGTTCTTCAACCGCAACCTTAGTATTGACTTGTGCAACTTTGGGTTGGTATTTTTTACCTGTCGATGCGGTAGACGACTTAACATATCCCTTTGGTTTCAACAAATTTTCAGGATCTGATACATGTGTAATCTGCTTATCGTCGGGGTTATTTTTGGTATTCTTTCAACCGAATGTCAGTTTATTTGTGGTGGAGTCGCCAAGTGAAATATAAAAATAGCCTTAATTCATTATTCAATCTTTGTTCACTATCAAAGATAGAATCTTACCTTGTCGTTTTCCCAGGGAAAAATAACTTCATTTCTCTGTCCTCGAAAATGGCACCAAAAATATGTTGGTCTTGAGATTAAACTTAAGGCTTAAAGGATAAAGTTAGGCATCAGGAAAGTTTATGAGAGAATTGTTTTAAAAGTTTTTTTTTCTACCTTAGTTATATGAGAAAAATTCTGTAAATGAAATTAACAGTGTGGCAATAGAGAGGCCATGTTTTGTATCTAAGTCAAAGTTGTAATATAGAATGGTGTGAGAGAAAAATACAAAACTGTAAAACAAAGCAAGGCATCAATTACTAAAGAATATCACCTTGTTGCAGTAGAAGAAAATAGATAGTGTAAGCTTGAATAAAGTATAAAATACAGTAATCCACACAGCTTGCAGGTCTTGATTTACTCACACTAAATACAAAGGAAAGGTTGCTCGCCTAACAAATTACTGATGCAATACGATTACAAAAGTTTTTGTACTAAATTGAAATCAAACATTTATCAAGGAAATGCTTAAATAAATGATGAGATATGAAAAAAATCAAGAAGTACATAACCCATAATTAAACAAAACTTGGAATCTCTATCTGCACTTGTATTAATACTCAATAAGGAGAGTTTTCTCTATTACAATTGGCAAGAAGCAGCCTTTGGATAGATCTTGAATCTATCTATTTATACAAAATAGTCTCAACTCAAAATGGTTGGACTTCTTATAATTAAAAACAACAATTATTTTTTAATAAGGCAAAAAAATATAATAACTGAAGAGTTCTACTAGCATTCTCCTCTGTCTCTTCGTTTGCTGGCAAGGGGGTTCCTTTTCCTCACTTGTGTATTTATCTTCGATACAGCTGGTGTCAGATTATTCACATGTATGAATAGTATGTGCATGTTCCCTTACTTCTTTTTGGATGTACATGTTTTCTCATAGTCAATACATTTGATGCATTTACTCAATAATTGCACCACTAACCTTGAAGGCTTGGTTGCTTCTTTCACCTCGAAAGTGTATAGCTTCCTCTCTATCCGAGGAAACTTTTCTTGTATCCTCTTCGTTCTTTGGGATGTGAACTGTACATGTAAGCTGGGATTTACTATCCATTTGTTTATTTGAAGGAGGTTAATCTGCTTCATGTTCTGGATGGCCGTCAAAGTTTCTTCTCTGCTTGTTCTGACATTATCCTCGTTCTTGGCTATATCAATTTGACCCAGGGCTAAAGAGATAACTTTTAAGTCAAAATCAATTAGTCCTTTTTCTAGTGATGTCAATGTTTCTAGACAAGATTCAATTACATCTCTGCCTAGTCTCTTGCTTTTTGCTAAATTTGTCTCCTGGACCTTTAAAACCATATCACCTCTTATTTGTTCTGAAAGAGAGAGTTGATGAACATTTGAGACATCCTCCTTTGATACCAATAATATGGCCTCTTGAAACTTAACTCGAGTTGAGCGAGCTTCTCTTTCTTTAATATAGATATCTTTGAGGGTGAGATCTACTCCCTGGTAGTATTTCTGGACGGCATCGACCTTCCTGAAGAGATCTTGTTGTGTTATTTCTAGATTTTCATTTACCTCCGTTGTTTGAGACCAAAAATTTGATATCTCTACTATTGTACCTTCAATCAAGTCTAACCTAGTTTTCAACTATTTTATTGATTCTTCCTGTTGAGTGATCAAGCCTTTGCTGGCCTGTGAATTCTGATGGAGTTCTTCAAGGTTAACTTGCAGTTGTTGAATTTGATGTCTGTCATAAGCTCCGACCTGTTCAAAATCTTGGTTCATCTTATTTTTCACATCTTGTTCCATAGTCTTTATTTGCTCTTGCAACTTCCCTACCAACAGGTTTCTTTGTTTTAGTTGCTCGGCCAGATTTTCTACAGACCATTTATTTTTCATGGAAAAGGCACCTAATGAGCCTACCATTTTCTTAGAAAATTATGAATCATCTTAGTTATGTCCATCATACACCATTCTTTGTCTTTTTACCATCGCTCCATCTTTCTGATGTGTTTCTTATTTGACTATATCCCTCCTTTTCTTGCAAAAGAAGAAATCAGAAGGGAAAATCCCTTCGGGTGCGATTGGGATGAGATTATCTATGAAATTAATTTTGGAACTGGGATTTCTGAAACTAGACTGCAATGGTGTCAATGAAGTGATAGGAACACCTATCTCCTTAGATAGTTGTTACTCGGCAGTGTTGGCCACATAGGTGGATGGTGTAGAAGGAGATGTGTCCTATCCTTGTTTCTGAAAGGCTTCGAGCTGAGTGTTTTCCTGAGGGCCTACTGGAGTTGATACTGAAGCTTCCAATTCCTTAGTTAAAACTTCAGTGTCCTTTGAGTTTTCCTTAGTTTCCTGTTTTCCAAAGCTCCATGTCTCAAAACCTGGAGGTACAGTTTCCTCCGTAGACAAAGATGTTTCTTGTTCTTCCTGTAATAATTTCGGTAAGGTGTTTCTTCTGTGCCTTTGAAAACTGACAAAATTGGCCTATTGATTTGGGGACAGAGTTTGGACTATGTTCAATACTTCTTCATATGACCGGGATCCCCTGAATATTTCATCTTGTGGGGAATTCTCATGCACTTGTCTCTTTAGGTCGTATTGGGCCAGGTGGTTTTCCATGATTTTGTATGGATCATGCCTTCTAAACTCAATGTCAACTAAATTGACATCCTCCAGAGCCGCAACCTCTACTTTGGAGTGACCAAAGTCTAATAATGAAAACATACCAACCTGAAGGAAGAAGGCAGGCCATACTTTTTTGGGGGCTGCTTTCAGCTCTTTGTTGATGCCCCTTGTCACTATTTGATAAGCCACTTCTCAGCATACTAGTCTGTCTGGTAAAAAATTTGGGAGAGCATGGGGGGGTACTGAGCATCTGAAAACCATGATGTAAGAGACGTTTTCGTCTATGAACCAATCCACTATTTTTCCCAGGTTTCCCATGATTCTATATGAAATCTGAGGGGATGGGAAACCATATAAAGCTACATGAAAGGGTACAACCACATGATGGCATATTTCGTAGAAGAAATCCTTAGCCTTGTCTTCCCACAGCTTAGAGTGATAGACGTGGATAGGCTCATTTTTGGTCGGGGTCCAGCTCTAGTTCATCAACGGGAAATGGTTCATAAAGCAAATAACATCCATGATATATGTGGACATGTAGAAAGGGGTTGACTGTCCCTTTGATTTAGCCTGCTGGTATTCAGTGATTTCTTTGGCCAAATTATCCGATAAAATCTTGGCCCAGTTGAAAGTGTATCCCTCGGCCACCTCGTGCATAATTGACACCCATGCTACCGGGAAATGAGTGGGGTTTTTCTTTCTAAATAGCCTACAGAGAATCAGAGCTACGTAAATCATATGGGTATCCAACAACGTTGTGGAATAAATTCCATGAGCATCGGCTCTGAATTTTTCTGGGTGCCCCCACCAGGTCTTGATTATATCTGGATAGGTTTTATCATATTGTATACACTCGTGTTGTTCAAACTCCAGTAGGAACACAACATTGTGGTTATATTTAAAATCGGGGGATAGTTTATACATTACTTGTATGTGTTCTGTTCGGAAAAACCCAACAACAACCTTTTGAGAGTTGTAAATGCTTTAGGTTTGAATGTCGGTGTTTTCCAGGGCCCAACCTATTATGTCATTATACGGCATGAGTCTCGGTCGCGCAACTATTTTGTGTAGCTCAGACTGAGCTATGTCCCTAAGTTTAGTTGCATGATTTTCGCTCACTTCATCGCCTGAATCCTCTGGGAAATTTATAAGCTCATGCTCTAGAATATCGAACACCTATGTCCAAGATTTCATAGTGTCAATGGCTCTCGGTGAGGTATCTAACAGAACGTCTGCATTTAGATTTTCACCTTCACCGGCTACTTTATCCATATTCCATGGTGCTATAATATCGATAAAATCAAATGGGGTTACCTGTTATAGGGGGATGCATGAGCTTCTCAGTTGGCTAAAACTTACTATTCTGCGATAATGAAAATAGAATTCAAAATCAAGCATTCTTATTCACCTCAAGTGTGTTGATTTGAGAATACCTTTACTAACAACAAATTTATTTACTTTAATGAAAAATTCTAGTTGGTGATCCGCAATCTATGTTAAAATCATTACCGTTGATTTGTGATAAATTCCATTAATATCGGCGGTTCACGATCAAGAGTTTTGGATGAAATAGATTTGAAATTTCTCGAATCGTGAATCGGTGAAAGGTTAATTAGGAGATAATCTCGTTTAAAACATTAATTAATTGTGTTTAACTTTAAGTGCTTTCGAGTATTCGGACTTCAGGATTTTTCAATGTAGCTTGATATAGAATCCCTGAAACTCGAAACTGCGAAAGGATTAATTATCATATAATCATTTTTTAAGTTTTAGTTAACCCTGTTTAAGTTTCAAGTGTTTCGGAAGTTTGGACTTCGGAGATTTCAAGATATGATGGATAGTAAAGGTCCGAACTCCGAAGTGCGAAGTTGTTAACTATATTTTAATCAATATTAACTTAAATAATTAAGATTTAATATTTCGACATTTTGTTGCTTCATGGGTTTGCAAGCTATCTCTTTATTATATTTCCTAAAGGCCATTACCCATAGTGACATGTTGAAGATGACATCATTTTAGATGACGTGTCGAGACCAGGGGGTGCCATGTGTTGCTTAGAATCATATGAATCTTCATATGAACAGGTTAAAAATAGATGCCACGTGTCAACCCAGGGGAGACTCAAAAGGTACACATGTACCGTGACTTGTGTCCTTTAATTTTTTTTGGAATAGTGATTGTTAGCGATATTTCTTGTCTTGGGCCTAAGCACCCATGTTTGCAGATTGCACGGAAAATTCCCAAGCGTAGCACGGGAGAATCCCTTTTTCAGTAGTGAGTCAAGCGAGCCTGTAAAGAGGGGCAGCCCCTTTTATAATAGCGAATATCATCCGAGCCATCCATCTGAAGGACGTGCGGCATGCATCCGTGCCATATCGGCATTCAGGAGTTCGAGCAGTAAGCGCTCCCCGCCGTTTCACATCCCAAAACCCTGAACCCCAAAGTGTCGATCAGCGCTCTTCTAAGTTGGGCCCATGGTTTTGGCGCCTGGTTGTAAAGGAGCAAGCCCGGAGGAGAGGCGTTTGTGTTATCATGTGGCCACCGGGGCCCGTAGCATTGCTGAAACAATTCAGAACCCTCCGATTAGTGGGGGAACAGGCGGCGACCGTCAGGGTCTCCCGGTATTTTTCCCATCGCAATTTCGAAGGAAAAGAGACCCGCTCTTTTCTCATCTGTGAATCCTGAAATGCCAAAAGTACCCTTAAAGCTAGGCATAGGGTCACAGCCCGTGGTCACTTGGGGGGGGGGAGAAATAAAAGAGCTACACAGGGAGGGCCGTCGCGACTTCCAGTTGCCATCGGGCCCGTCCTCGAGCCTGGTTTTCGCTCAAAATAAATGAAGATAGGAGGAGGTGGTTGAAACCTCACCTCACTCCTTAAAGGTAAGGCATGGAGGGTCTGACCAGCAGTCTGTTCAGGAGGGTCATGTGTACCCATTCTTCCATAGAAGCCAGGCCCGATTTCTCGACCAGCCGGAGGAGGTCTGCACATGCTAGCTCGGCATTTAATGGCTCAGCTACTCCCCTTGTTGGAGCCATGCACAGTTAAGATGGCGTCTTTCATAAGCGTGATCGTCCAGTCTGCATGCTCAGACTGTCAGAAGACTTGCAGATGCAATACTCTTAATGCAGTGTCTTGTTTTTGTTGCTGTGGGTTTTTTTGAGTATATGTAGGCATTTTTTCCATTTGGTAGGGATAGATGGTAGAGCGAAGCTCCCGATTGTAAAGTTTTAACAGACTCTAGTTCTTTGGTTATGCATCTGTGTGTGAGATTTCCTGTTTTATGACAGATAGTCTTTCTTATTCCATCTAGTTTTCATCTATACTAAGAGAGTTCGTGATCGACTGATTCGCACGAATTATAGCAATTATGTTGTGATAAAGGATTTATTGTGGCACTATTGTTTTCTCTGGTTTTCTGCGTTTGAGCATAAGAAGATCTTGCGTTTAGATGTCTTCTTCCATAGTCTGTTAGAAACATGATGTTTATGACAGACCTTTGCATCTCTCTGATACAAGTCTTCCCCC
>JASDQU010882649.1:40966-51130 GCA_032191745.1 Picea mariana
TAAGATATATGAGAGATATGTGTGAGGATTTAAAGGTATTATATTTTGTAATAATGGGAAATAGGTTGGGACTATAGTGGATCTATAATAATGAGATGGTTATCTTATCTTCAAGGCTCTAATGTATAAAAGAGAGTGCTCTCTTTTCATGAGAATTCAATTAGGATGTGATTAGAATCAGAGTAGTCATTAGGATTCAAAAGAGAAAGGGATTCTTAGCTTTGATTCATATTCTTTTATTGTTATGCTTTCATGATTGTCATTTGATTATTTTTATGTAATTCAAGATATCTTTATTGTGTGAGCTCACATATGTTATTTGTCGTTAAATCTTCACATGTTGTATTGCTTTTCCTTTATGCAAATTCCTGCTTTCCTAGATTAATGTTTCCTTCTTTCCTAGATTAGTTTCATTTCAGAAAATTAAATTAGATTACTTTTACTTCAGTCCTGCATATATAGTGTGTGTGCTTCGTAAGCCTACGAACCTCAGATTGACAAATTAAATGGTTGGGAAAATACTACAACAGAATTAAACGACAATATTTCTGCCTAACAGTTGCAGTATCCTTCCGTTCACCTTTTGAACAGATTGTGAAGAAGCTGAATTTTGTTGTATGATATACTACCTTGCGACACTATTTAGGTGGGATAGTCTTCGGAACTACCTCTGGTATTCTGTAGAGATGACTCCCCAGAGAAACAATGACACTGCAGGGTTGAGACTCATAAACAACATGTGCTTCTAGATATATGTTTGGCCCATGAGAACATCTTAGACATCCAGTGGGGAAACATCACATAATTCCTCATCCTTGAAGGGTTGGATGCCGTATGACAATCGACACTGCTTGCTGACATGGAGATCTCGTCCGTGGTGAAGCCATCCGATGTTATCTGGCTATGGGTGTGGTGTTGTTGACAATCCCAAATGTTTGAATACCTTTGCTAATATTAGGTTCTTCTATCTTCCGCTATCAATAATAAAATGCATTGGGGTCCCCTTCACCCACATATGTGAATGAAAAAGGCGTCTCCCCTCTTCAGGATCTGCTGGTTCTTCTGGTTGAATTGTTGCGGTCATGACAATAGCAGTGGGGTCTGCGTCGATGATCTGTCTTTTACCAGTATTTTTAGAATCATATTTTGAATAAGGGTTTGACTCCTTTTATTTGATCTCGTCCACCAATGACTATTTTGAGCGACATTCATCAGTGTTGTGCTATGGGATTTTATGGAAATCACACCATTTTACAGTGTCCTTATTTGTCTTCCCGTGACCCTTCTTTTCTTGTGGCTTGGACTGGTTTTCAGGAGACAGTTTGTTAGGATCATCTTTATCATACTTTGTTTTTGTAGACTTGCAGACCCAAAATCCCATTTGTTCTGGTGCTTAAATTTTTGTTCGATTTTAACAACATATCGATAAGAAACACTAAGTGATGAGATATCAAGAAAATCCATTTTAGTTTGGATGTATATGTGTAGAGCCCCACGGTATTTCAGAACCAAATGTCATCCAAAGTCTTTGATACCCATCTTGGTGCACAAGGTATGGAAGGTATTGGTGAACTCTAGAACTTCTTGGACCCTCTCTTTCCACAGTGTGGTCCATCTCATGTATTGGTCCTCATAGTTGCCAACAGGGTAATAATGTTCCTTTACTACATCCACAAAAAAATCCCAAGTAGGCTCAACCCCATATATTCCAGAATCCACTGTGGAAATTTTCTCCCATTAAGTTTCCCACCAATGTTTGACATGGGGGAGAGCCTTAAGGAGTGCGAAGGTGATATTTTCCCTATCGGAAAAATTATGAACAGAGAAATAACCTTCTAGTAGATTTAACCATTTTTCTAAGGCATCTTCATCTATCTGTACTTCAAATATGGGAATATCAAAATTAACTTGTACCTTGAAAGGAGAGGTACATCCAAAGTTGTCGCTTGATGAATATGCGTCTGCTATTATCGACAGACGTTGAAAGAATTGGGCGAAATTCTCCATTATTTCATCCCTCTGTCACGTGAGACCTTGCTCAAGCAATAGATTAATAGAATCATCTGCTCTGTCATTTTTGTTTTCTTCCAACATGGAGGGTTTCTTGGATGTGCGAGAGCGATTGTCTTCAAGAGAGACAAGCTCGAGATCCAACTTTGTATACTTATACCTCGTCGGGGACATGCACTGAAAAATGATCAAGAGCAACCTACTCTCGACATGAAATGAGAGCGGAGATATAATAAATCAATGTAAAAAGATATCTCAGATATCCAATAATATAATAGAAATGTATTAGAGATGCAATGATAAACACAGAGACATATTAATACACAATTTTCTATTAATGATAAAAAATGTACAAAGACTGTAAAAATACAGAGTGAAAGACTCGCTAGAATGGTGGTAGCTTATCTCTAAGAAGAGATGTGTCTGCTACTCTCATTCACAAGAAGGTAATTTTACAATGAGGCTCCAAAGGCATTTTTATTATAAATAAAATCCCAAACCCTAAACCCTAAATATAAAAAGGCAATGGGTTTGTGGACCTCGTTTTGGGTAGTTTGGTGTATCAACCTCCACAGGGCGTAACTTTGGCATATGATCTTCGTTTGGGTCCACGAAAGCTCATTGGAAAGGTATAATCGAGGATATTCATTTAGGGGACTCAATTAGAGCCTTTTTTCTATCATTGAGAAGATCAATCCAAAAAAACCTTCAATTAGGCCCTAAAAAATGGTCCTGGAAGTTAAAAACTGCTAAAAATAGTAAATTACCAAAATTGCCAGAAAATTGTTTTGAGCCAGTTGGAAAAGGTGGGTGGCCACCGATATGCACCTGGATCAATCCTCCCTCCTTAGGAAGAAATTTTATTCATTTATTTGAGTGTGTGGGGGAGAGGGAAAAGCGTTTGTTGAATCTGCATCTTCATGATCTGCTTTCCTTGTTGGAGAAATTGCGTTACTTAGTGTTGAGTCTCAAGATTGTCGCATTTTCATCCACCTTTCCTTTCACCATTCATCACATTTATCGATATTATACCACTCCATAAACCATTCATTAATACCATTTCATAATTAAATATGGGTTTAACCTTATTATTTTCCAAATCATTTATTTTAGTATTAAAAGGGAATTCGTGATTAAATATTAGAAAATTGACATGTTTTCATATATATCTCAAAAATGTGTGAGCTTTGTAATGTGTGAAGGATTAATTCAAAAAGACTTCTTGAATACTTCCTCCACCATTTCAAGATTTGAGAAGATAATTCAATCCTAATCCAAGGAGAAGATCATGGAGATTTGGTTGTCATATCTTATCCAATATATATGAGAGATATGTGTGAGGATTTGAAGGGATTATATTTTGTAATAATGGGAAATGGGTTGAGAGAAAGGTGGATTTGTAATTATGAGATGTTTATCTCCTTTTCAAAGCTCTCATGTATAAAAGAGAGTGCCCTCTCTTTATAAGGAGGAGGAGAATCATTATTATGTAGATTAGAGGAGAATTATTATGATGTAAGATAGGTTCTTGAGGAGAATTGCTATGATGTAGATTGGATTCATGAAGACACTCATTTTGTAATCCTACTTGTTGAAGATTAATGAAAATTTGAATTTAGTGATTTTGTCTCTCATAGAAGTTAGCATCTGGTGATCTAAAGCTTCCATGTTGGCATCGACAAGGGCCACCGATCCAGCTTGGTAAGCTTATTGTAAATTGTTAGTGTAGATTTTCATTTCATGTATTTGTTATTTTGATTCCATGTTATTTTGTTTGATTTCACTATTCGAATTTGTTGCAAAGTGTGGTAATGCAGGAACAGTTGGATCTCCATATTTCACCATACATGAGCTTTAATGGAGAATTCCACTTGTTAGTTTAATTTCTCCAGGAGATAGAATCAAAGTTCATCTTTTCTTTTCATGAGCCATCAATGAACATTTCCATCCCCTAAGCAAGAGCTTTTGCTTGTTTATGAGTTTTTCTTTCCATCTTTCAAATTGTGTGAAGATTGTCATTTTTAAAAGTCTGATTGGTTTCTAAATGGTTTTCTTATCTAGATATACTAAAACGACATAGGAAACTATTTGTTATCGGCACATATAGTGCATCAACTCTACTGATTACAAATCTCGATTGATAATTTATGTTTGGTAATATATTATGCATATAATTGCACCAACATTTTGGCGTCATTGTCGGGGAGTTGTAAACGGTAATAGGTAAGTATTTGGACTAGATTGCTTTAATGGTTTTGGATTGGTTTTATGGATGACCTAAGGGCAGAGAGAAGATGGTAAGACGTGCGGGAAGATCCCATGCATCTCCTTTGGTGGGGTTTCTCCAAAGTTAGGTTGTCCTCTTCCTTTTATGCAAAAGTGTGTTTATCCTTATTTTATGCAAAAGTGTGTTTTTGTTTATGCAAATTTAGTTTTTATTTATGATAGGATAACTTGTGTGAACTGATAACCTGGTGATAACAGGGTCCCAAAAATGCAAGGAGTTCAAGTTTGGCATGTTTTATTTTTACA
Source organism: Picea mariana (assembly GCA_032191745.1). Taxonomy (NCBI): domain Eukaryota; kingdom Viridiplantae; phylum Streptophyta; class Pinopsida; order Pinales; family Pinaceae; genus Picea; species Picea mariana. Next base: position 45,509 of record JASDQU010882649.1, read on the forward strand.
AATAGTTTTAATTTCTTAGTTTTAAATCTTTGATGATAAATCAATCTCCTTTTTCGATATGGTTTAACTATGAGTATAAGCTTGGAATAGCTCACTCAGATCCTAGAAAAAGTCAGGATCTCCTCTTCTCTAGAAGAGGAGATCTTGAAAGTAGCTAAAATTTTAATTACTCCTTCAGAGGCAAACGACGAAACAACATACAAGGAACCCTGCACATCTGATGACGAACGATTAGTTTTAAATCTTTGATGATAAATCAATATCCTTTTTCGATATGGTTTAACTATGAGTATAAGCTTGGAATAGCTCACTCAGATCCTAGCAAAAGTCAGGATCTCCTCTTCTCTAGAAGAGGAGATCTTTAAAGCAGCTAAAAGTTTAATTACTCCTCCAGAGGCAAACAACGAAACAACATACAAGGAACCCTGCACATCTGATGACGAATGATTATGTGAACAAGAGATTGAGGGGGATAAAAAGGAGTTGCGACACGATCTGAGGAGTGAAAACTATGCCTATGAAAGCATTATCGATCGATGGTTTCAAGAAGGTACCAGGTTAGATCCATTCAGTTTTTATTTTTATTTTGTTAAATTAGAGTTTCAAAATTTAATTTCGCATGGTTATATATATTTTCTATTATCATTTGTGAAATTCATAGTGAACATATTCTTATCACTGTTGCGCTTATGGTTACATTGGCTATTTGATTACACGTAACCGATTTCCAATTCCCAATTAGAGTAGAGTAGAGTAGGTAGGTTAGTTTTCAATAAGTATGCTCTCCTCCACGCTTCGTGTGATCTCGAGGATCAGAAAGTAGGATGTCTCTAACATTTTCAGGAATGAATTAGTTGATGATTTGCAAACATACTTAATCAATTTTCATCTTCAAATTGCAATTCATTTTGTTTCCATTTGCTAATGAATCTATTCCCTTTAATTTTATTTGAATTTGTCTTCTTTTAAATTTAAGAATAAAGAAATTAGAAAAAAAGTGATAAAACACCAAAATGTTTAGGTTAAATTAGGACTCTTTTAATTTTAAATTTATAGGAATAAAAATAAAAACATATATATAAATACAAAAAAATAATAATAACATGAAACTAAAAACAATGAAATAAACACAACCATCCCTAGTTTTAAATGAAAACCACGGAATAAACTCTAATTGAACAAACAAACAAAATAAATGTCCACATCGCCAAGATCTGTAATATTTTCGGTCTCAAGCATACGTTGATGATTTGCAAACATACTTAATCAATTTTCATCTTCAATTTGCAATTCATTTTGTTTCCATTTGCTAATGAATCTATTCCCTTTAATTTTATTTGAATTTGTCTTCTTTTAAATTTAAGAATAAAGAAATTAGAAAAAATGTGATCAAACACCAAAATGTTTAGGTTAAATTAGGAATCTTTTAATTTTAAATTTATAGGAATAAAAATAAAAACATATATATATATACAAAAAAATAATAATAACATGAAACTAAAAACAATGAAATAAACACAACCATCCCTAGTTTTAAATGAAAACCACGGAATAAACTCTAATTGAACAAACAAACAAAATAAATGTCCACATCGCCAAGATCTGCAATATTTTCGGTCTCAACCAGTTCATCTTTGGTTTGATTCATATCAGTATTATCATTAATATAATCCAAACAATAGTGGGCATCCCATTCTCAGAAATTCAACAACATGAATAAAATCTACGTTAAAATAATCAATGTTTGAGTGTACTAAGCAAATGTTCAAATAGCAGTGGGTTTTAAAAATTTATGATCTTCCTAAGCAATAATGTATTTTCCAAGTGCTCTTAATATTCTGTGAGATGGAGCTAATCAACAAGGATGCGGACGAAGTTTTTATGCTTTATATTGGAATCAGATTTGCGTTGACAATTAGTAAGATGAGCTAGCGTTCAGATCTCGAACAGTAATATGCATTCGCCATCAGGTATTTAAGCTCAATTACAAGGAATCACATTGAAGCATAACGCATTTTTTTTCTCCAGAGAAAGGAAAGCACAAGAGAAGGTGACCATTTCCCTCCTTCTCCCTCAGCTTGTAGCCTAGAACTAACCCATCCCGTTCATTCACTCAGTGGACCACCAAAAAGGTATCCAAGAGAAGAACCACGACCAGAAGCAGCATGGAATTTGGTTGATGATCAATCCTTTTAAAGTTTCCACAGTTCTGTCCTTCAACATGGAAATAAGTTTTCCATTAAAACTTATGCAAATGAAAATAGTTATGGAGACACTACCTTCAGCTATTTCTGTAATAGAAAGTGCATCGATCACCCAACTTCCTTGTTTTGCTGTTTGCTGTAAGTGGTGGACTCCAATTCAGATACTGGTAAGGCCAAACAACTAGCCCGTGCCTTCCATGCATTTCCTAGCAGCCAGGTTAGGCCCGTTAGTCGAAGTCTGTCATCGAAAAACATAACTACCAGGAAACAAGAATTGCCAATGTTGGATGTACAGATCTGTCGAAGGCCAAGGACCAAAGTGAACAAATTCTTTGAAATTTGTTTCAATTGCTCGACAACTCTGTCAAGGCACGCCATGCTAGCTTGCCCACCTGCTGTCTCCGCTATAAATCACAAGTATCCAAATATGTGACCAATGTTAACCAACACAATGAAATTAGACAGTTAGGTAAGTTCTGAATTATTATTTCTGGGATCTTCTCCGATCTCACGATTATTTCCTGCACTATTGTTTGGGTTTCCCACTAACTTTGGTGCAATGGCAGCTCAGATGAGCACCTTCTTTGATTCCACGGGGAACTTATGATCTCTTTAAAGGCGGGAAGGAGAGGATGCGGGTTGGCTATGCGAGAAAATTGAATTTTGTTTTGGGAAGGATTCCTGTATTCAAAATTGAATTTCTCCCAAAAGACTGGACAACATACACACAAGACTGCTGGTAGGGTTTTTGGCAGTACATACACTAGCAGGCAGTACAACATGGGTGTGGAGCTGTAGAAAGATGATCGAGCAAGCAAGGTAGTCAGTAATAAGTATCGCCATATCTTGTAACCAGAGAATGGTGATGGCCAAGGTTGTGATGTGCGCCGTTCTTCTAGTGGCAGTGATGGATGCAATGGAAACGAGAATAGAAGGTACCATCATCCAAAATTGTGGAAAAACTATGATTCCATGCCACCCATTCTTTGTTTCCAGAGAAATTACAGCCGACTGTTGTCTTGTTGTTTATTTGCTTGTCACTGCAGTGAAGTCCGATGTCGATTGGCAGGACGTATGTAAGTTCTTTTTGGAGGAAGGAAGTCTTCCTATAGGAACTACTCCCCCCAAAGTTCATGCCTCTCTATGCATTGCCATGTACCCGGTAACAGAGGAAACTGTTCGATTTGAGTCAGTGAACGCTCGAGAATGCAAGACTGGTTGATGAGGTTGTTGTGAGATTAGCATGTTAGGTTGGCATGTTAATGTTTGGTTTGGCATGTTAGGTTGAGAATGTTTTGTTTTTAGCTTCCAATTATTATTATTATTATTATTATTAATTATTATTATTATTTTATTATTGCATTAATGAGCTATAACCCTCCATTAAAAAAAACAATTATTATAAAGAATTTCATTTTTTTTTATAATAACAAAAAAAAATATTGTTTATTTTCTTCAAAATAAATAAATTAAAAGAATTTATTTTTTTTGTTTTATTAAATAATTATGTGTGTGTGTGTGTGTGTGTGTGTCTTAGATCAAACATAATAAAATTAAAACTAAAACTAAAAATTCATAAAAGATAAAAACAAATTAAAAAAAAAAATACAAACAAAAACAAATAAAATTGCAAATGGATCTAAAACATTTCTTGAAAACAATAATCTCCAAACATGTTTTTTACACCTTAAGATAATTTTTTTTTCTTAAAGTTGCTTCATGCAGCAATCAACAATGGAATAAGAGCGCAACGACAATAGGTAAAACACATTTTTTTATCTCTTTAATTTGTCTCATTCATACTTAATCTCGCATTTTTTGTTTTACGATGATCTCACAAATTTTATTGTAGGATTAATACTAAGTTTGATTGCAAGAATGAAGATGCTTGCATTCCATGCTACAGTGATTCTTAAGAATTGCAAAACTCTTTAGAAAATCATGCTTTATTAAAATCTTGAAGGAGCTAAATTTTTCATCACACATGTCACGACATTTGTCTCTACACCGCCATCTTTCATAAAACCAATTACGCCATGACATGATCATTTACCTTTCTCCTTCCAAGCTTATTTGTCATCCTTCCTAGAGTCCACTATTTCCTTGCCTTATCCGTCATGACTTTGCACACACCTATCTTTCTGAGTCGCATACATCTCTTTATATTTTTCAATTCATTTTTCCTTATCAATAAAACCATCCAACTCCCTTTCCATGATTACATCGCCTTTCCATAAACATTGTTTCTACTAAGATCTTTTCATTTATAGTCCTATCAATCTTTTTACAAACTCACATTGACTGATGTGGGATTCCTTAAGGCCCACCTTTCAACAAGTCTTTCCCCATCAACCTCAACACCTTATCTAGGATATAGACTAGAATTCATTTGGAGTACCTGGAGGCTTGCATGCCTTAATGGCAAATTCTCTCACTGGAAATCATGGGAATATATCATTGTCCCTTGATCGTCAGATCTTGCAAGTGGCTCAACATCAAATCATTCATTCTCACTTCGCAAGATGTACTTAGGTACCTTGGCACTCATTGACATCAATGGTGAGTTTTCCTTGTATTGGTTAATGACATTCATCAATGGTCGGTGATCCAATGACTTCTTTTCATGCTCAACATCGACACATTCATTCGCATGACTAGAATTGTACTATAAAAATTAGCAGCGGGTGAAGACTATACATTTTTCCATGACTCCTCAGTAGTTATAGCAACATGACTTTATCTATATGAGAGTACTATAGTTCCACTTCCTTAATTCCTCTTTTCCATGATTCATCATCAATAGTTCAGATTCCTACACTTCACATTCCTTGATCCAGCAGTGAAAACACTCGCAGCTATAGTAGCAGTCACCTTTCACATGATCCTTCAGCAGTGACATCTTCCATGCTCTAGAATTCTCATCTTCCATATTCCTATTGCATAGTTCATCAACATTTTGGGTAAGTGGAGGTATGTTGTTTTCTACTCTTTAATCATGCAATTCCTTACATGCTAGAATGAATAATTTGGAAAAATCCTTCACCGTGCTCCCTTTCCTTTTCACTTCTATGACTCAGACCACATTGCATGAGGACATGAAACCAATTTTTTTTTTGGGGGAAACTATAGTCGCTATCATCACTCCATTTTTCCACTACCGTTTACCATCTACCAACATTTTTTTTCTTTCAACGATACTCTGCTGCACTTTGCTTCATAAGCATTGATATACATATTGGCATGATTCACAAATATGAAAAAGGGATTTCTTATACTCAGTGACATTTTCTTATTCTAGCAAGAAAATGGGTAAATTATTATCATAACAGCAAGAGAACAAATAATGAAATGAATGTTGTTTACACAAGAACCAACATTTTATTATTATAACAGCAAGAAAAAAAAAATTAACGAAATG
>JASDQU010882651.1:0-13136 GCA_032191745.1 Picea mariana
CAATTGCGTCTGCAGTTGAGATTATTTGGTTAGGGCAGTGTTCCCTTTGCCTTGTTTGACCATTAAATTAATGAATCGTTCTGGAGAGTGGATTCTCTACTGAAGCTTTGGTTCGTGGGTAGAATGTTCTCCCCTGTTTTTAGATTTTTCTTGACCATAAAATTATTGAATCGGTCTTGAGACTGGATTCTTTCCCACATCTATACTGAAGCTTTGGTTCGTGGAAGACTATTCTTCCTTGCTTTCAGAGTTTTGTTGGCTTCTGTTGTGTTGCCTAAATCCTGTCATTTAATGAAGAGGTGAAGCATCATTATAAAGTATCCATGGATCCGAAGTTTCCATGATAAATTTTTTGTTATATTCTCTTTAGCGTTCTCGAGGATTTGTTCAGCGCTTTTGGAAGGGAAGGTTAGTGTTCTAGAGGATATGTTTAAATTTTTTGGAAGTTTAGTGAGTAAATTATACCAACTTAAATTTATTTAAATCTATATAAAAAGTTCACTAAATATATTGATTGCATTTTTGTATTAATAGTTAATAATACTTAGCCTCCAATGTTCACTAAAGTTATATTATAATTGTAGGTGAATAGATATTTCATTTCACATCATTTTGATATCACGTTTCTATTGTATATTTACACCAACAATCCCTTGCAAAATGTTTTTTTTTGAACGGGCTAAAATATGTCGCTAACCATTGAACCAATCATAAATCTTCTTATGCAGATAACTATCTATGTATCTCAACGGTTTGCTAATTTGAGGCAAGTTATGATTATTAATTAATTTATAATTTTTGAGTTATGATTATTAATTAATGTGGGAAAGTTTTGATTATTAATTAATTTATAATTTTTGATTTATGATTATTAATTAATGTATCTGTACTGTTTATATATTATAATAATGTTATATTATATTATAACATTCTTATATTATTAACCTATTATCAAAAAAAACATTTAAATAAATTTGTAGATTAGGTAATATTAGGGTTTTTTTAATTTGATGTTTTTTTTTTTAATTATTGTATTGAATTTTGATTATTTTATTTTTTATTTTTATTTTTTTTTTAAGTTTGAAGAGATTTTTTGCTTTTTTTTAACAAAAAAAGCTTATTTTTTTTTTTAAATTATTGTTTTTCGGGGAAATTTTAAATTGTTTTCATTTCTTTCTAGTTTTTCTTTGTTTTTCACAATTTTGTTAGCTCATAAAATTTCTTAGCTCATATGTTTTGAATATGGTCAATATAACAATGCTTTTAAGAAATTATTTATATTTCATTCAATGTAACTTGTATTTACTGTTCTATTATTAAAAGTAAAAAATTATTAAAAGGTGACGTTGAATTTTTAAATTATATTGTGATATTTTCATGGTATTATGTATTACCTTGTGCTTTGCATGATAATAACATTTAAAAAGTAAACATTCAAGGGTTTATTTTATGATTTTGTTTACAGTAATGATGAGTTCTTTTACCACATTATAAAAATATGTCATTTTCATACTCCAATTTTAGAATGGGTGCTACCGGTAGCAGTAATTTTCAATTTGATGGTTGATTTTGAGGTTTTGGTTTTAATGGTACCAAGTGATAAAAATACGATTTAAAATGATCTCAAAATTTAACGTTTTGAAAAGAAAAAAAAATCAAAAACATCTTATTTGTTTTTAGGTGTTGATTTTAAGGTTTTTCTAAGCTACTGTCTAAGTTTTGAAGCCCATGTTTGAAAAATGTTGTAATTTTGACCTCGTTTTAAAAAATGGTGCTACCGGTAGCACCACTTTTTGATTTGGGGGTTGATTTTAATGTTTTTTATGCAAAAATATGGGTTTTTTGGGCCATAGTTCTCGTTTTGAGGTCACAGTTCTCATTAAGTTGGTAACTATGTTATGTCTCTAGGGATCTCCCAGAATCATTCTCCATAAGTTTTCAGTACCCAAAATGGGTGCATACCCTTGATTATGAACACATCACATTCAATTGTCATATATTCCATGTGCACACACATCTTTTCTGAGATTGTCCACTCAATGCTACTAAAAATGTCGATAAAATAAAAGATAGAACATATTAGGAGGGTTTCACTAAAGTCCTTACTAAAAGAAATGGATTCAATAAAGGACATAGAAATAAAAGCCTCCCTCCACCGAGGGAGATCCGATGGAGATCAACATTGAAGAATCAAAATGATAGAAAAAATAACCAACTGATCCTAACCCAAGCAATACAATAGGAGATGTGAAAGAATAGGAAATGTACATATAAGGAGGAACCCTGTAGGACTTAAAGGACGAGGAGCAATAAGATATCATGGATGAGTAATAGGTAGAACTAGATATACTTGCCCTGATAACTCTCCATGGAGAAAAAAATATCTCTGATCTTTAAATCCCTCAACTTCAGTGGTTATAGAAATATAGTATGAGGAAATTTGGAAAATTAAATAGCACATCATAGGGACATAACCCCATGGAGGCTTAGGAATTCAAACCAATCCCATGAAAGAATATTAAAAAAATGAACACCAAAGAGAAGAAGGGATGTAAGACATTAAAGACAAAATTAGAGGAATAGGGAGCCTTACTAGTTGATTGTGGCCAAGCAATAGGACTAGAAAACAAGTACTCTTCGTCCCACTCCAAGGTTTAATGATAAAGGTTTTATCATGGAACATCAAAGGCCTTAATTCTCCTAGAAATAAATGCTTGCTAAGGAAATTCATAGCACAAGAAAAACATGTAGTTGTCTTAATTTAGGAAAATAAATTTGATAAGGGCACCATTATCAATATAGAAAAAATATAGTCCTCGTGGTGTAAAGAAGTTAGTGTGAGAGTGTGTTTTTAAAGCATTCCATAAATGAAGTTACCGGTTTGAAACCTTTGGAGATTCTTCCACAACTCGATGATAAATAAGAGGAATCAAAATCACATAATGTCTCTCTGCTCCTCTTCAAGTGAAGTCCTTGAAAGACATGGTGATATTGAAAAGGAAATGAAAGCACGCTTCAGTCATATCCTCATAGAACAACTAGTAGACAGATAGGTAGCAACAGTATCCATCATTCAAGGAATTCAATATTTGGTCACTCACAAGTAGAACTTAGGATTCATTCAACCCATGCCATTCAAGGAATTCTCCAGCACGATCAAATACATGTGATATGGCAAAGAGCTCTAGGCCTAGATGGATTCATCACTGAATTCTTCCAAGCCTACTGGAATATAGTAGGAAATGAAGTTTGGCAGGTTTTTGAAGTAATCAGACCTATACATAGACCTACTATATTCTTCTCGGTTTCTGTTCACTCTGCTATAGATCCCTCAGATCTGTGGGTTATGAGCCCAGAATATGATTCTCTATAAATAGAGTCGAACCAAATATTATAAGAAATAATACTCTTGTAACAGAAGGGAAATACAATCGCTACATGAATTTTTTGAGGAATTACCAGAATTTGTTCAGAATAGTTTTGATCTCACACAATGATGAATGCATGTATAAATTGTCTCTCAATATCTCCCTTCATTAAATAGAATATTCAGATCTAATACAATTCGATTCTCTCCATCCATTACCAATCATCACACTTTATTTGTTCAGTTACTTGACATAAATATGCATTCGATCCCAACCACCAAGGGTATGGAATTTTCACTATCAACTAGAGAAGGAATTGACGCGTGGAACTGACCACTAGTCAATTATATAAAAATATAGGTCCTTTGGTATCAAAATACTTTACTCATGAAAACGAATCTTTGTTACAGGAAACCAAAAATAGGCTGGAATCAAATCGTTTAAGAGGTGATTGCTATAGGATCAACATTTGATCCTAATGAAATTTCGAGAAAAACCTAATAATAGTGTGTCTGGTTTATTTATAAAGGCATACATAAAAGCATACATTTGAACTTAAGGTGCAAGATTACTTTTAATTTGATATTCACAAATGACCTCTCCATGCACAAAAAAGCCCAACCTCTACCAATGATTTTGTTATGATCTTATTACTAACCATTCAATGCATTTGAACTTACAAAAATTTATACACAAAGTCTATGATCTTAGAATTATACATCAAAACTCCAAAGATGTGTTCAAACCTATCAAAATCATCATTTGAACTCAGTCAACATACAAAGGATTAAGCATAGAGATATCAACCTTCAACATAATATAAGTGCTCCGAAACTTACAAATGAGAAAAAAAACCAAACATAGTCTGCAATACAACTTTTATTGAACCAAAGAAATCCTTCTTCACCTCAACCTTCTTCCCAATCACTCTAATTCACTATGTTCTTTCTCTAACCACAACTCCAAAATAAAAATCGTTCTATCTCTGCCCTAGCTTTCCTCTCTCTTCCACCCGAATTTACATTTTCTTGGACCCCCCTTACTTGTTTTGAGAGATTACATTTTATAGATCGAAGATAATTCTTCCAAATCATCAATAAATTCTTAACTAGATATTGGAAATTTGTAATCTAATCCCTAAAATAGTTATAAATCCTCGAAATATGCTAAAGGTAGTTTAGATTACAATACTTGGCACAAAACACATCCTATCTAAACCTTCTAGAAATTTACATAATTTCATGACAATGAGAAAACCAAGTTCGTCTCATAAATTCTAATACCTTATAAAGGTAATCTAAAATGTGAACTTGGGATAGATGCTTCTGCATCAAACTCCCACAGTATAAAAATTTCATGGACTCCTCTTCATGAGTTTTCCAATTGTGTCTCTTTCATTATGTTGTTGTTGTTCACTTTGTTTGATTTCTTGATCGCTATACAATTGTCTACACTCTACTAGGGTCCCATACTTTGTTTTGTTGCTTCCCATTTTACTTGATTTCAAAAGTACTCTCAACTAACTATGTTTTGATGTTGACCTTCTGTTCCCAGTTGTAGATTTTCCACTTGGAAAAATTACTCAAACATTTCCATAATTATTCCAGTTCAAAATCCAGTTATGTCTTCGGTTAGTGCATGATATGAATTCTCATTTGTTGCTTTATTTCTACATGAAAATTTTGTATGGATATTTCCAATGCTATATATTTTTTCCCTTCTATAGTAAATTGTATGCTTCCATCTTCATACCATTCTTCATCATGCATGTTTTTCTCTATATCTGTAACACACATGTTGAAGAAAATAAAATATTCATTCTGATCCATATGCCATCCTTTTGCTTGGGTATACCCCTTGATCATTTCATCTTCAATCAATTTTTGTCCTTGTGTTTCCAATGTCATAATTCCTATGGACCTTTGTTCCATATACCTTGTATCATATTATAGATTCTGCACATTTCCATTTGCCCTTGTTTTTGAGTCTATCACATATTGACTCGAGTTAAATTCATCACTCATCAACCTTATCTCTTACTGGTCATGTATACAAGATGCTTTCTTAAGCTCATTCTATTGATTAATCCATAATCCAAAAACCAATTGTTGGTTTTGAGGAATTATAATAACTTCTAATTCAAAAATGATCTAGAGATGACTAAGTATAACTCATAACTCATAGAAGCAATTCATGAAGCTCAGAATGGCCTCATCAGACAAAGAAGGGGAAAAAATTCAAATTCCTCAAAACTCAGTGAAATTGGCATCATCGCGAAGAGAGCATCACAAGCTTTCCAACGATGTAAATGACTCATGAAACGGAGTTACAGATCAAAATATATTCATGGTCAAAGTTTTGGTCAACCTAGACCAGTCAGTAGGGATGAGTCAACATCTGTACTACTGACGTCAACATCAGTACAAAGGACGTCAACGTCTGTACAATGTACGTGGAACACAAATAGGGTGACACTTGTCATTATAACATCAACATGACATCAACATGGTGACGTGGCAACACTAGAGGCTACCACATGTCACTCTTTTTCGAGATTTTCAGGTCAACATGTGGACAAATGAGGAAGTGCCATGTGGCAGTCCGTACATCCATGTGGAAGGCCGTATGAGATGTGGAAGACATGTGGTGTCTGTGTTGATGACTATAACTGCGTGAGACATCCTCCATGACACAGACTTGAGAGAGAGCCGCTAAGATGGGTGTGTGGTTCCTATCTGAGACAGAACTGGAATGTTGTCTTGGCCTCCTCCTTACAGAGAGTTGAGAAGAACTCCATATGATTCTGCGATGTAATGCAGTGAGAAAGAAGATTTGCTGAGTTAGACGTACCTATGGCTTGACACAAGTGAACGTGTGAATTCCCATGACCTGGGTGCATCGTTCCGTGACAGAGATGAAAACGATGTATTAGCCTCCTCTGAGAAGAGAATTGAGATGCTGAACTCCAGATGAATATCCTGTGTAATGCAGTGGGAAAGAAGATCTGCAGAGTTGGAAGTGTCTGTGGATGAGCACAACTGAACGTGATGCTAGTGGCTGAGCACTAGTGAGTGTGGTTCTCCTGTGAGACATCATGAGATAGAGATATGGACATCCCTATGGATGTGCCCCTAGTTGATGAGAACTAGTGGGTGTATGAGATCCCTTTCTATATTTTTCAAGAGTCAGACTTACCTGTAACCCTAATTGTAATGAAAAGGGTACAGATCAGCCCCACCTTAATATAAAAGATAATTAATGTAAAATATAATTAATCTGGTAATTATTAATTATATTGTTAGTTATTGAGGTCGGCCATGTTTTTCCAATAGACACTTCTGTTGACAGGTTCAGTCTAATATAAGTAAAGGTAAAATCCCCATTGAGGAATCATATCACAAGTGTGAGTTTGGAAATTTCAGCAAACACTTGTTATTGGGAAAAGTGCGCACCTCTCTTGGGCGCTAGGTTTCTAGGGTTTGTGAGCACCTTTTTGTGTGCTGGGTGTTTATGGTGGTGAAAGCATTTCTCTTGAAGAATATAGAAAAGTGTTGACTAGGTTTTCTTCCCTTGTGTAAAAGGGTTTCCCAGTATACTTCTTGTGTACTTGTGCATGGTGTTTCTTCTTGTGATCTTGGTTGCTACAACAAATTGTTCATGGTTTAAGTAAAATGATAAAATGGAATGAAATTCAGGCTTAAGCCTTTATTATTGAAAAATGAACATGGAATCAAAGCATAGGTCTTGAAGAACCCATTGTACAAGCATCTACCAGTCATCTTCTCATTTCTGCAGAACTGTATGACCCTCCTAGGGTTTCCAGGAAATCTGTACGACCCTCCTTTATAAGGTGTTCCAGCCCTTAATACTTGGATGTTGGGGATGAAATTTGGAAAGGAGGGTATGGCCTCCTTCAACGCACCTCCACAAGCTCTTAAAGTGAAATTATGAGGATTTTTTATTTTTGGCCCTAGGGTTTCTAGGGTTCTGTAAATTTCTACAGATTTCTGGTTTTTAGGGTTTCTATAGCTCTTTGAAGAAGCCTTCAAGATAACCTATGTTTTTCTGACTTTCAAGGCTTATTGTTGTTAGTCTTAAGCCCAACAAAACCTAAGGTTTCTAGCCCAACCTAGCCGTTAGTTTTTTTATCCTAGTTGACAAGGGTTTGTGAAGAATCTAAAACTATGATGGAAGATAAGCTTGATGGATCAAGAAACTTCAAGTTCCTGGAAGAAAAGACTTCAGAGGAAGAATTATTTTGGGTGATACAAAAGGGTTTAATAGATACAATTATCAATGAATGGAAGGAATATGACGTCAGGACAAGGAAGCCAATCATCTACTCAAGCCCTGACATTGAAGGGCTAGCTTCAAAATAACAAAGATGACAAAAGGTGACACCGTGACTATCTTCTTCATAAAAATATCAGAGGACAGAGATCAGCCAAGTTCCATTGGATAAATCATATCCGCATCCTTAGTTATGCACTTGTATATATTATTTGTATCATTGTCATGAGGAAAATTGTAGGAGGAAGAAATCTTTGCTGAAGTCATGGATCCAGAGGGATCTCATTACATTCAGAGGAATAAAAAACTGGAAGTGAAGACTCGAGGTTTGATTGTTTTAATTATCATGCCTCTAACCTACATTTCAAAAGTTGCTACATGACAAATAGGTATTGTAGCTATGACAATAATCCTTAAATTGTTCTTATTTTAGAAATGTACTCATTATTCTCCTTTAGGAGATATTCTTATTTTGTTTCCTTTTGTTTGTTCTCTTGTTCCAGGCAGGTTAACAACAAAGTAAGATGATTATACTTTAGACTTCAGAGGGAGTCAAAACTATTTGAGAAGCAGAAAGAAAAAAACCATCATCAAGGCAATCAATGCAATAATACATGATCAAAATATTTCTATGATTATGTGGGCAGAAGCATGCATGGAAGAATATATGAGTCCTCACCAGATTTTGAAAAAAAAACACCCGAAGAAGCCTTCACTGGAGTGAAGCCCAAGATTAAACAGTTCAGGATATTTGGGTGCATAATGCATTTTTCATGTACCCAAAGAGAAAAGTTCCAAGCTAGACCCTTAAGGGAGAAAGGATACATTTATGGGATAACAATAAATATTTGAAGACATATCATATCTACATCCCTGGTTAGAGATAGATTGAGACTAGAAGAGATGTTGCTTTTGAAGAAAATATAACCCTTCAAAGATCCAAAGAATCTCAGATGGAGATTAACAGTGAGACAATACCTTCTCCCCCTTCAACAGTTCAGAGGGAGACATACATTATCCCAACTAATCCAGTTTCTCCAGTTGATATGCTCGGAGATATTGCAGTAGGAAATAAATGGCCTACCTAGGCTCGAAAAACTCTGCAGGAGGCAGAGGAACACACAAATCCCTCAAGGCACATCCCGAGAAAGCAAAGATATTTTTGAGCTACTCTTCAGCCATGAGCCACATCATTGATTCCAAGCCTTCTTGACATGTATAAGTGACAGGTGAACAAGTATGGAAAGTTTCCATGACAAGAAGAATACCAGTATACCTTAAAGAATGATGTATGATATCTTGTTCAAAGACCAGAAGGGAAGTTTGTGGTGACTTCCAAGTGAATCTATAAGATCAAGCATGCAGCTGATGTAAGTGTCGAGAAATACAAAGCGAGATCTGTAGCTAGAGGATTCACACAAACAAAGGGATTTATCTATGATGAGACACTTGATCCAGTAATCCCGATACACTTCCATCCATACCACCATCCATGAGTTGGAACCCACATTAGATAGATGGATCCTTGATGAGTTGGGCTTCAACAAGAGTGTTGTTGATCCAAACCTACATTATTACATTGTTGGTGACGAGGGTCTAATTTTGGTGACTTATTCAGAAAGACTTGTTGTTAGATACAAGTAAGCCATGACTTCTGATTTCGAGATGTAGGATCTGGGTATGATGCACTACTTCTTGGTTTTATAACCCTAAATTGCACCACACATGCTTACCTGGCATCAGGCCAACTCATTTCCCTTCATTGCTAAAACATCTGCTGAACAACTCTTTGGAAATACTTTTGGGTCAAGGCCCACACGCCCTAACCCATTACTGCACGCGTGTGCACGTTGGCTGGCTCACTACAGCTCGCGTGTGCCTAACAAAGCACGAAAAGAGGAAAGTTTTCGACGGAACAAAAAGCTATGGGTCAGTTAACTGAAACTCCCGACCATGCATGGCCGAGGGTTTGTCCAAAACCCTAGCTCCTTCTAGCCTATAAAAGAAGGGGTAGGGGTACCATTTGGAGGAGGAAAAAATATAGCGAAGAAACTCTGTCCATTTACGTAATCCATTGTCCCAAACCTTTAGCCTTTCCTCATGCCAAAGGAGATTTAACGCAAAGCAGTTGGAGGACAGAAGAAGAGGAGCCTAGGATCAGGTTCGAGGAGCAGTGGTCGGTCTCAGCTTTGATTGTAAGTTGACTCATTTTCATCAATAAAAAGAATACTTTTCCCGTCCCAATGCATGAGTTGTCTATAATTTGATGAATTTATGCTTAATTTCTAACCCTTGAGTAGAGAAGTAGCATGCATGCATAGTTGTTATTTGTCTTGATTGTAGGTTATCTGTGGAAGGAGCAACACAAGCAAGTGGTCGAAGAACAACGGAGGATCTACATCGAACGTCGGTAACTAAGGTTAGTGGTTCTCTTCATGCATTTACTGTGAAAGAGGGGTTTTTATCTTGGGTGGTAGGTTAAAAAGTAATTTATTTTCGGTCAATATTTGCATGCAAGTTTGACCCTAGTTTGCTAGTCTGTAGGGTATTTTTCCCAACAACAGAGTTGGCGACCATATTGGGGAAGATACTCTTTAGGGTTTCCATATTTAGTTGAGTTTTTGGGTAGTTTAAAAGATTAGATTTTTTGTTTTTCTTTGTCTGTCTTTTTTCTGTTAGGTTTGAGCTAGCAGGGAGCCTGGTTCTTTATACCAGTTTTCCCTGACTGTTGCTTGATGGTAGTTGTCGGGACACACAGAGGTACACGCAACCTGCAGAAGGCCTGCACACGTGTGCCCACGCCCTATCCTCTTACAACCCGCGTGTGAACGCTAGCTGTAGGGATAAAAATAACGTGTAGGAGTTCAGAGAACTTTAGAGGCAGTCCACCTCTTCCCTGTCAGAATTATACATTCTCAGGGGGTTTTCTGGAATCCTGTCTGGGTCTTGCTGGTTCACAGTCCTGTCTCAGATTGCTTTTTTCGCCTTATTATTCCTTGCATTATTTTTTCTTTTCTGTTAGAAAAAGCATCCAAGCTTTCAAGGGACCCTAGTTGTCAATACCAGAGGCCTCTTCCTAGTCTGGACTGCCTGTTTTTATATTTTTCTTAGAATTTATACATACATGCGGCCTGTACAAGGTGAGCCCGCGTGTACACGCGTCCTGTTTTAGCTCAGCACGCGTTCACATGCGTGCTGTTTTAGTGATAGTAGCATGCTTGACAGGCTACTTTTTGTTTAGGGTGGGGTAGTCATCCCCTCCTTTGATGAGAAGTATTCCTCTCAGGTGTTTGAGTCGAGCGTTGAACAGTCGGTAGGTTAGGTCATCTTACCCTTAGCCTGCTTTTTCTTAGTTGATAGTTGAATAGAAAATATATATAAAAAAAATAAATATATTTTTTCTTTATGGTTTTTAGGCAAGCGTAAGAGTCTTTGTTTTCTTTATTGCCATTGTGTGCCTTTACTATGATTCTTTGTGATCTGCGCTTTAAGCCAGAATTTGTCTTTCTTGGTTTTGTGCTTGTCGGTATTTTCCCTTTGTTTCTTTATTAGCACTTAAATAAAAAAAAAATCTCTTTTCATTTTCTTCTTTGTTTGAAGAGTGTGTTTCTGCATCACTAGCTAGGGAGAAGTCTTTTGGTTCATAAGCTTTTGCAGTGCATTTAGACCATAAGTAGCTCGTAGTTGAGCGAAATTCCTTTATGTTAGCTGCATAAAATCTTAGAAAAGTTGAAAAGAAAAAGAAATCTTTCTTTGTGAAAAGTTGCTGAAAATTTTGCATTTAGTAAAAGTCTTTTGTTTCCAGTCTTTTTTAATTCATTTTTGATTTCGTATTTACACACCATCAGTTTCACCTCCATACCCCTTGACGTAAGAAAAATCTTTAAAAGCAACGCTAATCTTAAAATCTACTAGACTTTTTGTTTGTAGAGTTCACAAACTAGTTCAGGACTAGGGCCTTGGATTAGGTTGGAGAGGAAAATCTCCACAGTCATTCAAAACCAAACATTAGAGTCTGTGATAGGGAGTGTAGAAGTCCAGTTTTGTGGAAGTTATCCGGAACCCCCCTCTAACACAGGGGATAAACACGAGGTCGCGTGTGGAAAGGTAGCGGAGATAACCCCTCCAAAGCTGGACCAATCGTAGTGGAGAACACATATTAAGGGCTTGTTTTGGGATTCCATCGTTTGCATTTGCCACGGGGCTTCGTGGGTCTCGAATCTATTCGAGGTCCTCATTTGTTTTCCGAACCATTTTCTATCGATACCTTTGATAGGTTTCGGGCTTGATACCCTGCTCATTTTGGTCTACCCAACTTTTGACTGTACCCGCCTGGTGACTGTTCGCGTGCTGGCAACCTAGTTGCCAATCTTTGTTAGGCACATACACGGGTGACTATGGGGGTATACCGTGGTACCTAGGACAGACATCGGGCCACGCTTTGCAGAGTATACCCGGAGGGTGCTTCCGTGTTCGAGTTTCACTTGCACCGGTAAGTTGCTCTAGTGTTGGTTGTTGTAACTGTTCTTCCAACTAGTTTAGTGATTGCTTGTCTTAGCTCTTAGGGGCTTGTTTTTAGTGTGTGTTACTTTTGAACATGTAGAATACCTTAGTGTGTCTTGGATTTTCTCACACAGTGGAGGATCCCGAGCTCCGCCGGTCACGAAGGCTTCTGGGCCTGCCGCCGGTTACNCCAGAGGAATCAACCACCAATCTTGGCTCAGTTGAAACCCTAACCACTGATACCTGGCCACCGGTTTTTGTACCAATCCAATTTTACGAAATCCTATCAGTGCCTCACACAGCTATGGAAACAAACGCTGTTACTTCTTCTAGGAATTATTCCATTCCCACCACAGTTTATACCATAGGAGAAGCATCTCCTTCATCCCCTTTGCTTGGTGGTCCGCATCAGCAGTTCCCCGAGCAGCCTGCACACACTAGTTTATTTGGAGCAGGAGTCAAGGAACACCTGCGCACAATATGCCGGTAGGTTTGTCATCGTTTGTTTGGAATGAGATGTTTGGTAACAACACTTTCTCATTCTCTGCTTTCTCGTCTGGGGGAAATCCCATTTTTGGACAGTCTACTTCGGCACAGGGTACTATTCCTGCGTTGGGGGCACATATAGCAGGACCTTGGAACTCAGGACAAGGATCCATTCCCTCTTATGGAATGTCGTTCTGGGGTAATTCTTTCAACAGTCAATGGAACCCTGGATAGACCACTATGCCTATCCCATTAGGACCGGCATGGGGTAATCCTTTCCCAAGTCCTTCGAACATGATGCATGCGCAACACCCGATGTCCTTTATTGGAAATCAGCCGATGATGTCTCCACAGATGCAAAATCCTTATGCTGGTTAGGGCCATGGTTTCTACTAGAATCCGGGCCAGTAGCCAAACTTTTCCTGGCAACCTGGTGCCAGTCAAACTCCAGGACCCTTCTTCCCAGGTTATCAGCAGCAACCCAAACTA